>JAUIMM010004020.1:0-21413 GCA_031769625.1 Taudactylus pleione
CATGTTACAACCTCTTGCTTCAGGTGAAGGCAGGGCAGGTTCAAGAGTGTTTGCTGGTGCTCCAGTCTTCGGCATGCAGTCACTGAATGACGAAAGCATCTCCTGCATGCCCCTGTCATTTTTAAAAAAATTCGACACCACCAAATTTATTGTGTGAGTAAAACATGGGACGTGCTGGAATTTGCCCAGATGTAATGCCCGTACAATATTGGTGGCATTGTCAGATATCACAAATCCCCAGGAAAGCCTAAGTGGGGTAAGCCATTCGGTGATGATTTCCCTCAGTTTCTCTAAGAGGTTGTCAGTGGTGTGCCTCTTACTGAAACCAGTGATACACAGCGTAGCCTGCCTTGGAAAGAACTGGCATTTCTGAGATGCTGCTACTGGTGACGCTGCTGTTGTTGCTGAGTAAGGTGATACATCTACCCAGTGGGCTGTCAGTCATATAGTCCTTAGTCTGCCCTGTTCCACTTGTCCGTGGTTAAGTGGACATTGGGTACAACCGCATTTTTTAGGACACTGAGAACAATTTTTCTGACGTCTCTGTACATTCTCGGTATCGTCTGCCTAGTGAAGTGGAATCTAGATGGGATTTGGTGCCGGGGACACACTACCTCCATCAATTGTCTAAATCCCACTAGACTAATGGCGGATACCGGACGCACGTCTAAAACCAACATAGATGTCAAGGTCTCAGTTATCCGCTTTGTAACAGGATGACTGTTGTTGTACTTCTCGCTAAGGACACTTGAAGGGTCAATTGCTTAGTAAAAGAAGTAGTGGTGTTCCATCTTCCTCTCTTGGATGATGAATGACTCCTAACAGCAACAGCGGCAGGGGCAGCAGTAGGCATAGCAATGCAGGATCCTCTGGAGGAATCCTGGACAGGAGAGGAGTCAGTCATGCCAGTGACATGGCCTGCAAGACTACTTCTGATCCTGATTGAGGAGGAAATTGACGAGGAGGGAGTTGACGGTGTGGTTTGCAGGCGCTTGGATACAACAGGACAAAGGGATTTAGGTGTCCCTGGACTGCTTACGGTTTTAGCCACAGTTTCTGAACTTGGCAGTAACTTTTTATGAACGTGCTGCAGGTGACATATAAGGGAGGATGTTCCTAGGTGGTTAACGTCCTTACCCCTTCTTATTACACCTTTACATAAGCTACATATGGCAAGACAGTTGTTGTCTGGATTTGGACTGAAATATTTCCAGACCAAAGAGGTGGAATATTTGGTCTTCTGCCCAGGAATGACCATGATGGGCTTTTTCATCCCACGGACAACAACTCTTTCCCTTGGTGCCTGATTTAAACAAACCACATCACCATCAGAATCCTCCTCGTCAACTTCCTCCTCAGTGCCAGTTACACCAATATCCTCATCCTGTTGTACTTCAACAGTGACATCTTCAATTTGAATATCAGCAAGTGGACTGGGGGTGCTCCTTCCAGCACTTGCAGAGGGCGTGCAAATGGTGGAAGGAGTCACCTCTTCCCGTCCAGTGTTGAGAAGGTCAGGCATCGCTACCGCCGCCACACTTGGACTCTCCCTGGGGATTTGTGATATCTTCTTAGAACGCACAGTTCTTTGCTGTGCTTTTGCCAGCTTAGCTCATTTCATTTTTCTAGTGTGAGGAGGAGCACTTCCATCATGTGAAGCTGGACCACTAGTCATGAACATAGGGAAGGACCTTAGCCGTTTCATGCCATTCCGTGTCGTAAATGGCATATTGGCAAGTTTACGTTTCTCCTCAGACGATTTAAATTTATTTTTTAAGGTAATTTTACTGAACTTTGGCTTTTTAGATTTTACATGCCCACTGCTACGACATTGGGCATCGGCCTTGGCAGACGATGTTGATGGCATTTCATTGTCTATGTGGCAGCAGCTTCAGCACTAGGAGGAAGGGGTTCTTGGTCTTTCCCTATTTTATCCTCCAAATTTTTGTCCTCCATTATTTTAATGGAGTGCATTATTTTTGAGTGAATAGCCGCTGTAAAAATTATTTGTATGAGTGTACCGCTACAGCACACAGTGCAGCCCTTGTAAAAATTATTTGTATGAGCGTACCCCTACAGCAGACAGGGCACACCCTGTAAAAATTATTTGTAAGAGCGTACCGCTACAGCAGACAGGGCAGCCCCTGTAAAAATTAAGCCCCTGTAAAAATTATTTGTAAGAGCGTACCCCTACAACAGACAGGGCACCCCCTGTAAAAATTATTTGTATGATCGTACCCCTACAGCAGACAGGGCAGCCCCTGGACAACACAGCACTACAACCAGCCAGCCCCTATGGACAGGACAACAGCCAGCCAATTTATTGACAAGGACAACAGTAGCCAGCCAGCCCCTCTGTATTGTATATGGACAACAGTAGTCAGCCAGTCAGCCCCTATGGTCAGCATCAGCAACAGCTCCCTCCCTCTTCTCAGTAGTCAGCCAGCAGTACTTTATTATTCTTTTTATTCTTATAACAGTCTATAACACACTAAGGGCCTGATTCAGACCCACTCGCGAGCGGCTGTACGCTCGCAAGTGGGTCGATGGTCTGCACTGAGCATGCGCACGACGGAGGGAGCTCCGTCGTGCGCATGCGCCAGACACGACGAGCGAAGGACTTTCCTTCGCTCGTTGTGTCCGATCAAAGGGGGCGTGCTGTCAATGTTGATTGACAGCACGCCCCCTTTGGTGGGCGTGCCGGGGGCGTGCCTCCCTGACGGGGGCGTTCCCACGGGAACGCCTCCCGTCAGAAGCCGGCCCACTGACATCACTAGTGATGTAAGTGGGAGTGATTTTGGCTCTGATAGAGCCAAAATCACTCCGGAGCTTGCGGTTGAAAACCTCAACCGCAGGCTCCGGCTCGCAGTTTCGATGGTCGCGATGGTCACGACCATCGCGGCCATCAAACTGCACGCTCGTATAGCCTGTGGGTGGTGACCCACAGCTATACGAGCGTCCAGGAGGACGCTCCATGAAAAAGGAGCCCGGCCCTCATGCAGAGCGTGCGCTCTGTTCAGAGCGTACGGCTCTGAATGAGGGCCTAAGCTCCCAGCTCCTTCCTAACTCTGCACACTCTACAGCCGAAATGAAATATGGCAACGATCACGGGACCTTTATAGGATCCAAAACCTGCGAGAATCAGATAGCGGAATGATTATGTTTTGCCTCGATTTCAGATCCGAGCCAGGCGGGAAAACCCGAGCCTAACTCGGTTCCCGGCTCGGATCGAGGGGGCTCGGGGGGATTCAGATTTCGGAAAACTGAACCCGCTCATCCCTAATATATATACGCTGCTCCTCACCTCTATGGGGGAATTCAGCTAAATGGCGCCCAATGGAGAGATTCAATTGTTGCTCCGTTGAGGCATGCACAGCCGCCAGCACTGACATTTCTACTCTAAGCTGACAAGCAGAAATTACCAAAAAGTGACCCGTTTCAGTGCTCAAATGGGTCGGGCACGACAATGTCCCGTCATGTTGATGGGCTGCTAACTAGTGGTGACATAAAGCATAACATTTTTATGATTGTTTTTGATATTTATTATTTTTCAACGGTTCCCTGATCCCCCAGCATCAGCTGAATTGAGTTTGGCTGGTGATATCTACTGCACACAAACATCTGACATTTAGGGGCCTATTCATCATCACTTAATTTTTACAAAAGCAGGTGAATATGAACATTTTCACCTGCTATTCTAAAAATTAAGTTATTGGGCCATTCATCAAGATGGTAAAGCAAGAGATATCACAGATATCTCCTACTTACTTTCCTTTTGCGGAATGGCCTAGAATGGCCTGAATTCATCAAGCTCTGAAAATTCAATACTTTCAGAGCTTGAGTGCTGTAGCATTCACCATCTTCAGATGGCGAGTGCTCCCACTTCCCGCTCCTTCCCTATGGATCCTTCCACCACTGTCCAGCTGTTTTCGACGGACATCGGGGCATCTGTGCACATGCGTGACCCGTAGGTCGCACATGCGCACTAGCGTCACTGCTCCGCGTCGAGTTAGAATGTTAATTATTGGGGTCCGTTCAGACCCCGATAATTAACATCATGAATAGACCCATTAGTAGGACAAAACAACTGTAACGAGGCAGTACACAGCTCAATCTTAAAATACTATATATTTACACAGAAGAGGCAACTGTATGCATCTTTAGGGAAACCAGATTAAGGGCCTGATTCTGACCCGCTCGTGAGTGCACAGCTCTCGCAAGCGGGTCAATGGTGCCCACTGCACATGCGCCGGGATGGCTGTTTTGTAGGCGGGGAGGGGGGGGTGTCTGCATAAATGCAGGTGTTCCCTTAGGAACGCCTGGCGTTTGGGGGCGGCTCTACTGACATCACGAGTGATGTCAGTAGTGGACTTCCTGCTCTATTAGAGCAGGAAGTCCACTCGGGCTTGCGAGAGCTGAGACCCTCCTCGCAAGCCCGATGGTCACGATAATCGCCAGGCCACTCGCAAAAGCTGTGGGTAGTCACACCGATCAACAACGATCCCCACGCAACCCCACGTACTTAACCTCTTCAATTGTCAAGACAATCCGACCTTCCACCCTCTGACCATCCAACCCCCCCACCACTACCCACCCACCCCCCCTCATCTACCACCTCCCCCTACCGCCCCCATCAAGCCATACCCACCTTCAAATGCTGACACCCAGAATCAGTGATCCCCATTCACCCCCCGCATCACCGTTACCTTGACATCCCCTTCCCCAACCAACCCTGCCCTAACACATATACACCCTGACACCTTGATCACCACCACCCCCATACCCCTTATATCGACCACACCACCCACTCCAACACCCCCACCCACATCCCAAATGGACTCCCCACGACACAACAGACAGCGGCCCACACACTTATACACCTAGCAACGACCTCATCCGAGCCACCCCCATCCCCCTCACCTCATAGCCAAGCACATTAAGCACCCATTACACCCCACAGCCACACACATTTAAGACACACCCCGCCCCCCGCTTCTCTATGTTGCTATGGCTCTTGTCTGACACACATCACCGGTCCGTAACATGAACACACACCTGCCCCCTACCCCACCTCACGCTACACTTTATCACAGCCCCCACACACATTCCTGGCTGCCTCTATAGTGACCACATCACCCCAAGACGGCACCCCTTCCCCCCCTCTCCACAACATGACCATTTACACACTACTGCACCAAACACATTCCACACACTAAGAACCTATTAGTCAACACACCAACCTTACTCCTCCTCGCCACACGTTAACACACACTTCCCCTTGTCAGTCGATTTAACCACTTGGCCACACCACATATATACTTACACAACCCTGGCACACATCATACAGGTTACTACACCCACCCTCCCACCACACGCTGCCATCATCTAGACACCATGATACACATAACAGGAATGTCCACTACAGCACTGCCAGCTTGACACATGCCACACGCACCAGTCTTATTCCATCTCACCCTGCCCGATCACCTAGCCACCATCCCCGGAGAGATGCCCATCCACACCTCCCCGGACCCCTTCAGTCACCCGAGCCACCAACCATCACCCTCATAATCACCCCCACACACACACCCAGCCTATCACAGCGCATGTTTGGCTGCCTGCACCACGGGACTAAACTACCATGACATCCCCACCTCCACAATAATTGCCTTACACACACCGGTGCCCCTGACCCCCACCCTACTCGCCACATGCCCCTGCCCGCTCATTAAATCCTCCACACAGCACAAAACACTCAGTCACCTTTCCGCATACCTCCTCCGCCCAATGCACGCCAGAGCCAGCTGTCACCTCAACCCATGTAAAGATACGGAAACCCTACACAGCACAAGATTTGCTGCCAGCACCACGTGACCACCTCCAACCAACCGCACCCGGTCTTGATCCCCATAGCAGCCGCATAATGCATTAAAGCACACCAGCCCCAGCATACACACCCACACCAGCAAAGCACACGATTGGCTGCCGACACCACATGACCGCCACTGACCATCCACAGCCGGTCACAATCCCCGTAGCAGCCACATATGCACCCAGACACGAGCCCCAGCTAACACACCCACAGCAGTGCAGCACACCATTGGCTGCCCAAACCACGTGACGTTATCAACCAACCACAGGCTTAGCCTCGCACAATCACCCACGACCTATCAGATACATGGGCCACACCCACTCTTAGCCCTGATTGGTCATCTCCACCACCTGACAAACACAGAACCTGGAAGTTCCACATTTAAACCTCACACATGCATAGCCACACTTCTTACCTCCTTGAAGAAGGCAGAGCCCCTGCCGAAACACGTCAGAAACCCCCTACATTCTGGCACCACAACCAGCTTACACCAGAGCTCTTCATTCCCGCGGAGAACTCGGTCGAGCCTTGCTGCTTCCAGAGCCCTCTCTACCCACCACCCGCAGGGCCGCGCTGGGCATCACACCTAGCAAAGCCCTGCACACCCCTCTTGATCACCACTCCACCTGCTAGACCCAGGCGACCACGTACCACCCCCTGAGAGCAACCAACACCATCTCCACTTACAGCTGTTCGTCCAGCAGCAATCCCTAAGCGATCCACACCAACAGGCACCCACCAGACAGCGGGAACAGAATGCCAGCAACGCGGTGCACCAAGCCCCACAGTGCACCAGCAAGCTACTACCACACACAGAGCTTCCTCCAACCGCTGACACCGCAGCAGCCATCCAACACCGTTTGTGAATCGTGTGCGCAGTAGCCGCACGTGTATCAACAAAGTAGTGCCAAACGTGCGCCTGTGTCATAAGTAAAGGTCCGGCTGGCTTGACTGTTAAAGGGTGCTGTAACCCCCAAAGTACACTCCAAACAAAATAAAAAAATATTTTCTGTGTTTGTGAATTGTGTGCGCAGTAGCCGCATGTGCATCAACAAAGTAGTGCCAAGCGTGCGCCTGTGTCATAAGTAAAGGGCCGGCTGGCTTGACCATTAAAGGGTGCTGTAACCCCCAAAGTACACTCCAAACAAAATAAAAAATTATTTTCTGTGTTTGTGAATTGTGTGCGCAGTAGCCGCACGTGCATCAACAAAGGAGCAGCGCCAAGCGTGCCACTGTGTCATAGGTAAAGGGCCGTCTGGCTTGACCATTAAAGGGTGCTGTAACCCCCAAAGTACACTCCAAACAAAATAAAAAATTATTTTCTGTGTTTGTGAATTGTGTGCGCAGTAGCCGCACGTGCATCAACAAAGGAGCAGCGCCAAGCGTGCGCCTGTGTCCCATAAGTAAAGAGACGGCTGGCTCATTTCTTAAAGGGTGGTGTAACCCACAAAGTGCACTACTCTCCAGCAAAAATAAAAAAATATTTTCTGTGTTTGTGTGCGCCTTAGCCGCACGTATATATCAAATCGATATAACATAAATGGAGGACCAAACTTTCTCCGATAAAAATAAAATAGAGAAAGTTCAAGAACCACTTCCTCCTAGTGCTGAAGCTGCTGCCACTAGTCATGACATAGACGATAACATGCCTTCAACGTAGTCTGCCAAGGCCGCTGCCCAATGTCATAGTAGAAGCCACATACAATCCCAAATGACAAAGTTCAGGAAAATGACCTTAAAAAAACATTTAAATCATCTGAAGAGAAACGTAAACTTGCCAATATGCCATTTATGACACGGAGTGGCAAGGAACGGCTAAGGTATTTCCATATGACTAGTGTGTGTCATACTAGTATGACTAGTATGTTCATGACTAGTGGTTCAGCTTCACATGACGATGGAAGCCCTCCTCCCGCTAAAAAAATCAAACGAGTTAAGCTGGCAAAAGCACAGCAAAGAACTGTGCGTTCTAAGAAGATATCACAAATCCCCAAGGAGAGTCCAAGTGTGGTGGCAGTTGCGATGCCTGACCTTCCCAGCACTGGACGGGAAGAGGTGGCTCTTTCCACCATTTGCACGCCCCCTGCAAGTGCTGAAAGGAGCACCCACAGTCCACTTGCTGATATGCAAATTGAAGATGTCACTGTTGAAGTACAACAGGATGAGGATACTGGTGTAGCTGGCGCTGAGGAGGAAGTTGGCGAGGAGGATTCTGATGGTGATGTGGTTTGTTTAAATCAGGCTCCGGGGGAGACAGTTGTTGTCCGTGGGATGAAAAAGCCCATCACGGTCATGCCTGGGCAGAAGACCAAACATTCCACCTCTTTGGTCTGGCAATATTTCTATCCAAATCCGGACAACAACTGTCTTGCCATATGTACCATATGTAAAGGTGGAATAAGTAGGGGTAGGGACGTTAACCACCTAGGAACATCCTCCCTTATACGGCACCTGCAGCACGTTCATAATAAGTTACTGTCAAGTTCAGAAACTTTGGCTAAGAGTCCAGGGACACCTAAATCCCGTTGTCCTGTTGTATCCAAGCACCTGCAAACCACACCGTCAACTCCCTCCTCGTCAATATCCTCCTTAGTCAGGATTGGAAGTAGTAATGCAGGCCATGTCACTGGCATGACTGACTCTCCTATCCAGGATTCCTCCGGAGGATCCTGCATTGCTACGCCTGCTGCTGCCGCTGCTGCTGTTGCTGCTGCTGGGAGTCGTTCATCATCCCAGAGAGGAAGTAGGAACACCACTACTTTTACTAAACAATTGACCCTCCAACAGTCCTTAGCGAGGACGATGAAGTACGACAGCAGTCATCCTGAAGAAAAACGTATAACTGAGGCCTTGACTGCTATGTTGGTGTTAGACATGCGTCCGGTATCCGCCATTAGTGCAGTGGAATTTAGACAATTGATGGAGGTAGTGTGTCCCCGGTTCCAAATCCCATCTAGATTCCACTTCACTAGGCAGGCGATACCGAGACTGTACAGAAACGTCAGAAAAAGTGTCCTCAGTGTCCTGAAAAATGCCGTTGTACCCAATGTCCACTTAACCACGGACATGTGGACAAGTGGAACAGGGCAGACTAAGGACAATATGACCGTGACAGCCCACTGGGTAGATGTATCACCTTACGCAGCAACAGCAGCAGCGTCACCAGTAGCAGCATCTCAGAAACGCCAGCTCGTTCCAAGGCAGGCTACACTGTGTAGCAACCGGTTTCAGTAAGAGGCACACCGCCGACAACCTCTTAGAGAAACTGAGGGAAATCATCGCCCAGTGGCTTACCCCACTTAGACTCTCCTGGGGATTTGTGATATCTGACAATGCCACCAATATTGTGTGGGCATTACATCTGGGCAAATTCCAGCACATCCCATGTTTTGCTCACACAATAAACTTGGTGGTGCAGAATTTTCTGAAAAGCGACAGGGGCATGCAGGAGACGCTTTGGGTGGCACGAAAAATTTCTGCCCACTTTCGCCATTCAGCGACTGCGTGCCGAAGACTGGAGCGCCAGCAAACACTCTTGAACCAGCCCCGCCATCACCTGAAGCAGGAGGTTGTGACGCGGTGGAACTCAACCCTCTATATGCTTCAGAGGATGTAGGAGCAGCAATAGGCCATACAAGCCTATACATCCACCTATGACATAGGCAAAGGAGGGGGTATGCACCTGACTCAAGCGCAGTGGAGAATGATTTCCGAGTTGTGCAAGGTTCTCCAGCCCTTCAAACTTGCCACACGTGAAGTCAGATCAGACAATGCCAGCTTGAGTCAGGTCATTCCCCTCATCAGGCTTTTGCAGAAGCAGCTGGAGAAAGTGAAGGAGGAGCTAAGATGGAGCGATTCCGCTCGGCATGTGGGACTTGTGGATGAAGCCCTTCATTCGCATTGCCAGGATTCCAGGGTGGTCAATCTGTTGAAATCAGACCACTACATTTTGGCCACCATGCTGGATCCTAGGTTTAAAGCCTATGTGGTGTCTCTCTTTCCGGCCGACACAAGCCTGCAGAGGTGCAAAGACCTGCTGGTGAACACACTGTCAGCTGAAGCGGAACGTGACACGTCAACAGCTCCTTCTTCATTTTCTCCACAACTGGGGCTGCCAGGAAAAAACTTAGCTATCCTAAGCAACCCGCTGGCGGTGATGCAGGGCAGGCAGGACCAAGTTTGGACATCTGGTCCGGACTGAAGGACCTGGCAACAATTTCTGACATGTCTACTGTCACTACATATGATACTGTCACCATTGACAGAATGGTGGAGGATTACATCGGTGACAGCATCCAAGTAGGCATGTCAGACAGTCCATACCTGTACTGGCAGGAAAAAGAGGCAATTTGGAGGCCCCTGTACAAACTGGCTCTATTTTACCTGAGTTGCCCCCCCTCCAGTGTGTACTCCGAAAGAGTGTTTAGTGCAGCCGGGAACCTTGTCAGCAAAAGGCATAGGAGGTTGCTTCCACAAAATGTGGAGAAGATGATGTTCATATAAATGAATTATCAACTCTTCCAGGGAGACCAGCCTCCAGAACGTACAGAGTGATCTGTGGTGGTGGATTCCAGTGGGGACGAGTTAATACTCTGTGAGGATGAGGATGTACACAACACTGAAGAGGGTGAGGAATCGGTGGATGAGGAGGATGAGGACGACATCTTGCCTCCGTAGAGCCAGTTTGTGCAGGGACAGATTAATTGCCAGCTTGTTTTGTGGGGACCCAAACGAACCAATCATTTCAGCCACAGTCGTGTGGCAGACCCTGGCGCTGAAATGATTGGTTTGTTAAAGTGTGCATGTCCTGTTTATACAACATAAGGGTGGGTGGGAGGGCCCAAGGACAATTCCATCTTGCACCTCTTTTTTTTCTTTGCATTATGTACTGTTTGGGGCCTAGTTTTTCAAACTGCCATCCTGTCTGCCACTGCAGTGTCACTCCTAGATGGGCCACGTGTTTGTGCCGCCCACTCGTATCTCTTAGCATAGTCATCCAGCTACCTCTGTGCAATCTTTTGGACATAAAAACACTATTGTGAGGTGTGAGGTGTTCAGAATAGACTGGAAATGAGTGGAAATTAAGGTTATTGAGGTTAATAATAGCATAGGAGCAGAAAAACCAACAAATTCTGTGATTTTAGCTGTTTTTATGCTTTTTTTCAAAAAAATACAGATCCAAAACACAAAACCCAGAACCCAAAACACGGAAGGGTGGTTTTGGCAAAACCAATCCAGATCCAAAACACGAAGAAAGATCCAGATCCAAAACCAAAACACGAAAAGTGGCCGGTGCACACCTCTAATAAATATAAATATATATATATATATATATATGTACACACACACACACAGTGTATATATATATATATATATATATATACATTCCATAGACAAAAACCTGTCCCATTAAGGCTTCATTAGACATGATCTGAAATTTCACAAAACCAACTGAATTTCTGACACTCAAACTCAAAAAAAGCAATGAAATTCCAATCATTAAGACTGATGCCTTAACGGATGTGTTCCTTGCGCAATACAGATATGGTATGCCATCACACTCTGTGGCTAACTGCAGATTCAGCACTTTCACAGAATGAGATTGCCGTCACTCACAAAATGGTGGAACTGCTAATTCACAGAATTGTGTGCTCATTGGAATACACACATGCAGTCTATGCAACTGAAGTCTGAGCAGAAGATAGAGCTGCACAGATGGGATAAGAGTGGTGTGGATGGGGGGAGGAGAAAGGGCGGTGTGCATTGGTGAGACAGAAAGGAATGGAAAGGGGGGAAGATTAAGCAGTATAGAGGGGGGTGGGCAAATTGATGCAGATGAGTGGAAAACTGTGGGCTGCATGGTCTCCAGGAGTGCGGGAGGGTTCCCTGACTGGTGTATTGTACGGTACACAAGGGGGTCCAGCTGTGTGAAATATCTGGTAGATGGCAACAGAAATGTGCACCAGGGAGGGATCGCTCGCTGCCATTCAAAGCCGGTCGGGAACATACTCCCCGTGGGCAGACACAGGCGGCTCAGCACAGTGGCATCACTCTGGGAGATCGGAATCACACACAGAGGCAGCAGGAGTTTCGGTGTGAAGGATAGAAGTTGTAAGATGTGGAGCCTTATTTCCTGCTTTCTGCTATCACCTGCTGCTGTGTCTCATCGGTGCAGCCCACTTCTCACGAAGCTCTGGAGGTGTAATTTCGGTCATTTCCCCAGCCCTCTACCCGGAGCCATGATCCGGACCGGTCTCCTCTTACTGACCCGGTGTATCCTCCTGTGCAGGGGTGAGTCAGTGTGACAGCGCCGGGGGGTGCGGCCACTCTGCTGATGGGCCTTGTACTGTATATATACACACATATATATATATATATATATATATATATATATAAATATATCTTGTTGCCTATACCAATACATACACTATACAGTATATACTTATATACATCTAATATATACACTGTACACCTAATAAAAACAGGATGCGGGCTATAAGGCAGCCATGTTTGGTCACCCAAGTGAAGCCACTGCACAAACCCTGCAGGAAAACACCTACTGAGCATGCACAGCAAGTTGAACTCCCCATCTTTAAAAAAGGGGCATATTTTGGCCAATTGTTAAATGTGACCGGACGACCTTGACCTAGCTACTCCCGATCACAGATTGGGATTTTGATCCCCACTGGGTCTTGGGGTATCAGGGATTCCCGCTTAGCGTCAGTGACCGCCTGTCACTGACTCCGCCCACTGCGCCATGGGCGTGTAACAATGCTGCCACCACCAAGCTCCTTCGTCAGCACTTGGAACTGCTTCTCTGCGTAAGCGTCGACTAGTCGTGGCCACTTGTGTCAGCTGTTTCCTCCTGATCCCTCGCAATGGACCAGGCTCTGCATGGTAGCTGGCAGAGGGCTTGAGCTTTGGAGATGCTTGGCTCAATCCGAACAGCAGGAGAACGGAATAGCGTTTTGCGCAATTCTGTTGGTCACATGATGCAGATGCAGTCGAATAGGCAAAGATATTTATTTTAGCTTCAAGGGGTTACAGCATACATAGATGATACAGCAGTCTTGATCTTCCAGAGATACACAAAGATATACACTTTTACCAGGCACGCAGCCTTCTTTTATGCCACTCCAATACACATTACCACAGGGGGTAAGTCCGCCCTGTGGTATGTAACCAATCACCTTAAGTGCCTGTGTTGTGTATGTGCTGCCCACATGCATGTTTAACATTGTCCCCTATGGACAGTGGGCAGTGGTCCCCTGTGCCCGAGCCCACCCACAGAGCTTGGCACACTCTCGGCTCCGTCCCGTTTGAACGGGAAAAAGTTTTCCCTCCAAAACAGACTCCAGGAATCTGCTAAGGGACCAAGCCTGCCATCTCTGCCTGAAACTGAGCTCCAGAGGTGGGTGGGAAGGGTTTCCTGGCCATGGAGGGGAAGCCCTTTTGGAGCTCCCTAAAACCACTTAGCTGGCTGCATTAGCCAGCTTCCTATGCACCTCTTCACACCACTTTCAGGCATGAGGCTGCATAGGAGGACATTTTATTTCCCTGGAAGTGGTTGGGGTATCCAACAACCCACATGGAGCCCTGGATCCCCTGGGACTTCCAGGGAACAAGGTAAGTGCACTTAAACTTTAAATTACACATTTAAAATACATACATTTAATATATACAGTTTATTTAACATTATGTACCTATGTGTGTCCCTGCAGTGCTGGGACACTAAGAGCCGAGTTCCCAGTCCCCAGCATAGGGCTCTCAGGTCTGCAGCCTGGTACCATCCCCTTGCTGCGGCAGCTTTACCTTACACCCAGCAGCGCTCAGCTGCTGTTCCCCTCTCAGCGCTGGGGGTACAGGGAGCTGGCTCTCCCTGACTCCCAACGTGCGGCCACCCTGCTCAGTAGTGCTGGGGTGATGGGAGCCAAACTCCCAGTCCCCAGCGCTCAACTAGTTAGACCGGTCCCCATGTGTGCAGCACTTAGCCCTGCAGTCCGGGAGCAGGCCCGGGCTGTGCTCCGTCTGCCCCCGTCTCTCCTGATCCCAGCGGTCAGGGCACACTCCCTTCTGCCGCGCAGCACTGGGAGCCGGCTTCCCCCGTCTCCCAGTGTGCGGCCACTCAGCCCTGCCATCCGCTGCCTGGCCGCAGCAAGCAGCCGGCATGAAGGGACCAGCAGAGGGGTTAACACATTGTCGTGGCCGTCGGAGGGGGGCCGGGCCGCAGTTGCCAATATAGGGAAAAACACATTTAATACATCCAGCGCCTAGCGCCGGCAACATACATTTCTACCAGGGCACCTAGCACCAATTGTCTCTTTAAAAATGGCGCCGCAGCACAGAGGTTAGCCCCTTCAGCGCCGCGGCCGCCATTATCACGTGGTGGTGGGGGGGGGGTTGAAAGCTGGCAGTGGGACTGGGGACCTGGCCATATTAAAAAACTGTAACTTTCTCAATTGCCTGAACCACAAAAGGCCCTATACTGGAACAAGAGCTACCTAACAAAAGAAACCTCAGTTCTACCTGTCCATGCCAAATTTCAGTTCAGTATGTCCAATAGCTTTTGAGATGTAGCCCCTTAAACACCATGCCCCATCTTAGGATTCCCTATGGGAGAATTTGATTCAGCCTTAATATAAGGGCACGACCATGTCCTTATAATAAAGTACTTTTGAATTTTCTGCTGACTTTCCTCCTCTGAATAAATTAGTGACATCATGATCACGTGCTGTATGAGACTCCTCTGGCACCGCTCAAACCAGAGGATTAATCTCATTAATGTGAGCAGTGCCAGGGCTTATTACTGTGATAATGTGCCCACACCAACCCCAAAACACCCCCCTGCTCCACTGTATCACAAAAATGTATGTAATTCCCCTCCAGTTCACCTAATAAAAACGGGATGTGGGCTAAAAGGCAGCCATGTTTGTGCACCCAAGTGAAGCCACAGTACACCCCCTGCAGGAGGCCACCAACTGACATTGCTCAGCATGTTGACATTCCCTATCTCTATACTGGGACATTTGTGGGCTAATAGTTTAAAAGCTGTAACTTTCTCAATTACCTGAACCCCTTACCCTGGAACAATAGCTACCTAATAAAACAAACCCCAAGTCTAAATTCGTCCCCTATCTTGAGTTATGCCTTCCCAAAAATTCCCCATAGACTACAGCAGAAAAGTCGACCTAATTGAAAGTGTCACAAAAAAATGACAGATGGAAGTTTAGATTACTCCCAAATCCTCATTTTTTTTTTTTTGCCCTGAAATTTGGTATGCAGCACGAGCAACAGTTCTACCTGTCCATGCCAAATTTCAGCTCGGTACGTCCAAAAGCTTTTGAGGTGTAGCCCCTTAAACACAATGCCCCCCCCTCAGGAATTCTCTATGGGAGAATTCAGTTTTTCTCGATTCAGCCTTAATATAAGGGCATGACTGTGCCCTTATAATGTCAGGGAGCTCCAACAGAAAGGAATCCAGAGAATCTGCAATATAGTAACCCATGGGCTAGTATCTGCTAACACCATCTTCAAATGGCCTTAGCAAACGGGGCCAGCTTTGGAATGCAAGCCTGGTAAATCGAATAGCTTAGCAGCAGGCTGATTCGCAGTTCGAATTGGAAGGAACGTAGCAAATATTGGAGATATCTATGCGGTCCCTCAAACTCATATCCTGGGGATCCTCAGTAAATGTGTGGGTAGCCCCCGAAAATGTGTGTACCCCTTATAGTGAAATCTTGTTTTATTTCTGCAAGCCACCTAATTGGGTAATTAGTGCATTTCATCCAGATTCTGATGTGGTACTGATGAGTAGCAGTAGTTTAATTTTCATAAGAAATATGATATGAAACCAAAAGTGCAGTGCATTCATGCAGTCTGAATACCACGGCCATGTATTCAGTTAGTCATGAATTAGCAAACACACTGTATCACACAATGGGGTATATTTACTAAAAGTGAGAGTTTTTAGAAATGGAGATGTTGCCCATAGTAACCATTCAGATTCTGCTTAACATTTAACTAGCACCTTCTAGAAGATAATAGCTAGAATCTGACAGGTTGCTATGGGCAACATCTCCTCTTCTAAAAACTCTCACTTTAGTAAATATACCCCAAAATGTAATTTTCAAACTAGAACAAATATGGGCATGCAGCATGTATTTTTTGTACTACTTTATCTACCATCAACAAGTGCATGCTCCCATTTTAGTAATGGAGTATTTCATAGTATTGCAAATACCAGCAAAGTAAAAAAGTACCTTTACAACTGCATCACTATTAATTATAACTTCTCCGGTCCTCATTTATGTTCCTACAGCTGAAATCTCAACAATGATTATCTGAATCTAGTGACAAGCATGCGTGCGACTCTGAATTAGTCCTTCTGTGTACTCGCCCTTGGGTACAGAATCAATAAGTGCTGAATTGCCCTTGCCTCCCTGTGACTCACCTCTGCCTGCCTGTCATGATACGTTACCCTTGCCCCTTTTCCCCATCCTTAGTTTGCCAGTTTCTTGCTCTATGTTGTCAAATTACATTGAGTACCTACGACATGTCACGTTTCACTGTCACTTTGTATATTCCCTGTATGGTTCTACGGAAACAATGCTGCACCTTAAAAGGAAAAGATAATATTAATAATAATATGTTTTAGACTATATGAGCAGGGTCGCAACTAGGGGGGGGGGGGTGTAGGTGCACGTGCAATGGGTGCACCGCTACACCCGTCGCCAGTGTCTTTCAGCCCGGCGCCGCAGGGAGGCTCCAAGCCGGACGCCCGCTGAGATTTTATTACCAGCGGGCGCCCAGGTCCTTCCCTGCAGCACCGCGGTAGCCGGAGGCTGGAGTTCTCTCCTGAACTCCAGCTTCCGGCTCTTCCGAGGAGCAGCCGGGCAGACCGGACAGCGGCGGACATAGGAGCTGGGTTTAAGGTAAGTATTGTTTTATTTTTTTTGTGTAAGCAGCACTATAGGGGCATTACTATGGGGGCACTACTACAGGTACATTACTATGGGGGCATTACCATATGGGCACTACTACAGGGGCATCACTATATGGGCACTACTACAGGGCCATTACTATATGGGCACTACTACAGGGGCATTATTACAATATGCGCACTACTACAGAGGCATTACTATATGGACACAACTACAGGGGCATTATTACTACATGGGCACTACTACAGGGGCATTACCATATGGGCACTACTACAGGGGTATTATTACTATATGGGCACTACTACAGGGGCATTACTATATGGGCACTACTACAGGGGCATTCCTGTATGCACTACTGAAGGGAGCATTACTATAGGGGCACTGCTGCAGGGGGAATTACCAAGCGGTGCATCAAATGCCCTTTGGAGGTACAAAAGTTATCCCATGGCCCACATCTGATTGATCACCTGATAACTGCCACCTCAGAGAATGTGTTGAACTCATACTTACCGACTTTCACAGCGAGGAGGCGTGTCGCGGCAAAAGGGGGCCGCAATTAACGGCAATGTGAAGCAGGGGGCGGGGCCACGATGACGCAATTCAGCACAAATCACGTCAGGGGTCCTCCCTGCTGCCGAGGTTTATCGTGGAATCACGGGGGGGTCGTGGGGATCGGCAGGGGCCGGGAGGCTTGCCTGTCTTTCTGGGGGGGCCGGGAGCGGCACCCGATTTTCGGGAGGCAAGTATGGTTCAAATCAAATTGTTTGGTATACATTTTTTTTCAACAGATTGAGCAATAATTGCACCTTGATGTTACAATGGACTTAGGGCCTTATTCACAGATGGACAGAACTGCAGAGCCGCACACAAGAGGCTGTGCAATTCCTTCCATCTCAAATGCAAAGCAGCTGGAGGTGTCTGTAGGAAACACACATCTCCTCTGCATCTGCGATCCCAGTGATGCGACCAAAGTCGCAGCCTGGGATCACCATTGCGACTGATGGTCGCCATGGTTGCTCCTTTTGCCAGGCTGCAGTAGCTGAAGCTTACCGCAGCCTGGCTGGGTCCTGACAGCTGCGAGGCCAGGAAATCTGCTTCCATCAACACAGACCCTGGCCTCGACCCTCCCGGAAAAAGGAGGTGCCACCCCCGCGTTACCGGGAACGGTGGCCAGCCACACCCCCACGTCAATCATGCTGCAGCTGGGGGGGTCTGTGAGCAAGATCACAGGACCCATTCTGCACATGCACATGCGCAGACCACTCACCATCGGAGATGTGCGCTAATCATCGGGTTAGCGTACATCTCTGAATCAGGCCCTTAGTTTGAGAGGTTCGAAAAGTAACCATTTCTATATTTGAGGTGGTTTATGTTTAATTTTCATTTGAATATCTAAAGAGCCCAGTGGTGCCATTAGAGACACCTTCAAGTACAGTATTCCCACCCCTTAATTATCATTTATATATCCTATCCTGCAAAACATACAATCTCAATTTCTGCGATCAGGCACATAGCACATTAGCCGTCTGGTAAGGTCCATCCATCACCTCACACAAGCTATGTTCTTTAAGACCACAGAAATTCAGGTGAAGTACAATCAAAAATGCTGCCTGCATTTTAATACTATACAATTCCTGTTAATTTATAGTATGGCACAAATTACATTGTGCTTTGTAATGCAGTGCACACAACTATTTACTGTATGAGTTTTGCCATTCAAACTGCCGTGCACTGCACAGATCTGTCAGTGTGGACTTAGGGTTTGATTCGGAGATTTATGTAAATTCAATATTTGCGTAAATCTTTGATGTTTGCAGATCTGCTCATGCGCAGAAGCCTCACTGTGCATATGCAGATCTGGTGTGCAATGTCGCTTGCAGTGTCCCAAAAGCTGCAGCATGATTGACATGCTGCTGGTATTTGGGGGCGGTGACGGGTATGGGCGATCCAGAAAACATGGTCTGTGTTGACACCATCTTCAGGACATTCTTACAGGGCCGGCTTCAGGTCTACTTGCATACTCTGCAAGATTTATTGGAGCGCCCCCCTCCTCCCCCCAGAACTATATATTTATATATATATATTATTTATATATATATTTATATATATAATTATATATATATGTATGTATATATATATATATATATATATATATATATATAAAAAAAAAAAATTTTGTCATGCTGCTTAGCACTGGTTATAAAAGTAGATAAGGTGAGGGCTCCGGGTGTATGAGGGGAAACATAGTTGAGATACCTGCAGCCGGGATGCCAGCTAGCGAAATCCCGGCGCCGGAATTCCCACTTCCAGCCAAAAGACTGACGCCGGAAACCCAACAGTAGTGGAGATGCCAACAACCGGCATCCCGATCGTATGTATAGCGGGACCAGTAAGGTGATAGTCGCAGGGGGGAAGTTAGGGTTAGGCTATGGAGGTTTGGCAGTGTAAGGAAACTTACTTACTGACAGGTGCCCAGATGTTAGTTGTCCAGTGTGGGCAACCACTTCAAACCCAGGAGAATCCCGACAGAGAGAGCAGATCACGGTGGCTGTGTGGCAGGCGAAGGCAAGCAAATAATGGCTGTGGGATGGTGGGCAGCGAGCTGAGAAGGGCTGTGGTTAGGGAGAGAGCAAGTCACGATGGCTGTGAGGATGGAGAAAGCAGGCCACGGTGGCTGTGGTTAGGGAGAGAGCAGGTCATGGTGGCTGTGGGGCAGAGAGAGAGAGCAGGTCACGGTGGCTGTGGGGCAGAGAGAGCAGGTCATGGTGGCTGTGGGGGGAGAAAGCAGGTCACAGTGGCTGTGGGGACGGAGAGAGCAGGTCATGGTGGCTGTGGGGAGGGAGAGAGCAGGTCACGGTGGCTGTGGGGAGGGAGAGAGCAGGTCATGGTGGCTGTGGGGAGGGAGAGAGCAGGTCACAGTGGCTGTGGGGAGGGAGAGAGCAGGTCATGGTGGCTGTGGGGAGGGAGAGAGCAGGTCACGGTGGCTTTGGGGAGGGAGAGAGCAGGTCACGGTGGCTGTGGGGAGGGAGAGAGCAGGTCATGGTGGCTGTGGGGAGGGAGAGAGCAGGTCATGGTGGCTGTGGGGAGGGAGAGAGCAGGTCATGGTGGCTGTGAGGAGGGAGAGAGCAGGTCACGGACGATGTGGGGAGGGAGAGAGCAGGTGAAGGTGACTGTGGGGCAGGTGAAGGTGGGCAAACAATGTCTGTGGGGCAGTAGAGGTGGGCAGCAGACTTAGAAGGGCTATGGGGCTGGTGATGGCAGGCATAGAAGGGCTGTGGGGTGGGAGAAGGCGGGCAGATAATGTAAGTGGGGTGGGAGAAGGCAGGCAGATAATGTCAGTGGGGAGGGAGAAGGTGGGCAGATAATGTCAGTGGGGAGGGAGAAGGCGGGCAGATAATGGCTGTGTGGAGGGAGAAGGCAGGCAGATAATGGCTGTGGGGAGGGAGAAGGCGGGCAGATAATGTGAGTGGGGAGGGAGAAGGCAGGCAGATAATGGCTGTGTGGAGGGAGAAGGCAGGCAGATAATGGCTGTGTGGAGGGAGAATGCAGGCAGATAATGGCTGTGGAGCGGGAGAAGGCGGGCAGATAATGGCTGTGGGGAGGGAGAAGGCGGGCAGATAATGGCTGTGGGGAGGGAGTAGGCGGGCAGATAATGGCTGTGGGGAGGGAGAAGGCAGGCAGATAATGGCTGTGTGGAGGGAGAAGGCGGGCAGATAATGGCTGTGTGGAGGGAGAAGACAGGCAGATAATGGCTGTGGGGAGGGAGTAGGTGGGCAGATAATGGCTGTGGGGAGGGAGAAGGCGGGCAGATAATGGCTGTGGGGAGGGAGCAGGCGGGCAAATAATGGCTGTGGGGAGGAAGTAGGCGGGCAGATAATGGCTGTGGGGAGGGAGAAGGCGGGCAGATAATGGCTGTGGGGAGGGAGAAGGCGGGCAGATATGGCTGTGTGGAGCGAGAAGGCGGACAGATAATGGCTGTGGGGAGGGAGTAGGCGGGCAGATAATGGCTGTGGGGAGGGAGAAGGCGGGCAGATAATAGCTGTGGGGAGGGAGTAGGTGGGCAGATAATGGCTGTGTGGAGGGAGAAGGCGGGCAGATAATGGCTGTGGGGAGGAAGAAGGCGGGCAGATAATGCCTGTGGGGAGGGAGTAGACGGGCAGATAATGGCTGTGGGGAGGGAGAAGGCGGGCAGATAATGGCTGTGGGGAGGGAGAAGGCGGGCAGATAATGGCAGTGGGAAGGGAGAAGGCGGGCAGATAATGGCTGTGGGGAGGGAGTAGGCGGGCAGATAATGGCTGTGTGGAGGGAGAAGGCGGGCAGATAATGGCTGTGGGGAGGGAATAGGCGGGCAGATAATGGCTGTGGGGAGGGAGAAGGCGGGCAGATAATGGCTGTGGGGAGGGAGTAGGCGGGCAGATAATGGCTGTGGGGAGGGAGAAGGTGGGCAGATAATGGCTGTGGAGAGGGAGAAGGGAGGCATAGAAGGGCTGTGGGCAGGAGAAGATGGGCAGAGTATGACTGTGTTTTTTTTTATATTGCATGAAAACTAATATGCTAAACTCTGAGAAAATAGCTAATACTATTCTATATACTAAAGTGTT
>JAUIMM010004021.1:0-25783 GCA_031769625.1 Taudactylus pleione
CAAAAAATACAATGGGGATTTTCAGTATTCTCAGCTGCGGGGAAGCTTTGCAATGCATTAATGAACAGAGTTTCAACGCTACAGCAAGTATACGCTTTTAACTTGCGCTGTTTTTCATCGCCTAGTGTATGAGCCCCAAGAACAAACTGGAGCATTAGATTTGTTTGTGCGTCACTGCTAATGCAAAATAAATCTTCCCCTTTAATATGTGGCATTCTGCAGCCTCCTAATAGTCCCTCCCTATGTTCTCACCCCCACACACACCTGGTTGTGGTTGGGTTATAATATGCATGCACAAAGAAAGAATACGTCCTGTTATGACCCTCTAATTACTCTGGCCATGTTCGATGTCAACAACATTAAGGGCCTTTGCCCTACACACAGGACCCAGTCTGTTAACTGAACGTCTGGCATGTTACAAAGACTTGTTGTTGGAATACAGTGCCACAGTTGTTGAGCTGAAGAGTCAATCTTTCCCCCAGGAGAGCAGAATTACGACACTAGATGCAGTTTTGGTGCTCGCTGCTGTTGTTTTCACAATATTTTTTTTAACATATTTTAATTTCAGCATGGTGGTTTCACATTAGCATCTGGTAATTGAATTCCATGCTTGACAGCTGCTGAGTTTAAGAGTATGGATCAGGTGAGACAGGGCATAAACCACACTAGTGGCAGCTCCACTGCATAAACGTATATCCACGTTGTTAATCCCCAACCTTCGCTTGTAAAGTAGTTGGAAACAGCAGCTCCTGTTATCATTGTGCAGGGCCAGACTTTTACATAATTTATCTCCAGGCCCTTCTTTCTGAATTTACAATGTGTTTTAACTACTCAGATATAAAGGGGTTTTGTATAAAACGAGAGAAGTTTAGAAATAAAGTAAAAAATGAAAATATATATTTAAGCATCTATTTTGCAAATATAACCTTTACCATACTTGTAGACATTTGCTACAGTATATACAGTTGCTAGAACAGTGTTTGTAGCACTTTATTTGACCTGCATCTCCTGTCATCTTTGGGGGTCCAGCTTTAGTGAGTCCTCTGTCTACAGCCAATCCCCTCCATAGTTTCACATTCCTAAAATCATAGTGTTTGACCTGAGTAGCGAAAATTGCTAATCTCTGTACCCTGGGCCTGATTCAGAGATGGATGAAATGATGACATTTGCGCAATTGAGAGTTTATCGGTAAACTGCTCATGCATCTATGTCGCACTGCACATGCATCAAGATACATTACCGTCATCACTCGCAGTGACTATTTACCTGTAGTTTGATTGACAGTCAGGGAGCGTTTATGGTAGGTTATAGGGGACAGGAGTAAAAAACACAGACGTGTCGTGATCGTTTTCGGGGTGTGTCACAGTCTGTGTCTGCGGCCTTGTACGTAATAAAAATGGCTCCGGTGTCTCAACACAAATCTAGACATATGCAACATTTGCATATTTCCGCACAGCCGCTGCGTACACAGGCACAACAGCGGCATCATTAGCGTACATCTCTGATTCAGGCCATACGTTCAAATGTAGTGATGTTATTATGATGATGGCAGGGGGCAATAAACAGAAGACTCACTATCGCTGACCCCTCTGAGAATGAAAGGAACTACAGGACAGATTAGTGCTAAATACACTCTACTAAGTGTGTTTATGGCAAATGTTTACAGATATTCAAAGCAGACCCAACAGATATATTCTGCATATATAGGCCCTGATATAGGCACATAAGTTTGAATGTGGCAGCATCTAGCAAGTTTTAACAAACTGCACATGCACCGTAGCAACATACACATCTCTGCATATCTCCAAGTGATTCTGAGTCAATCTATCTTGGATGTTTCACACCATCCATTAAATGGGCGTTCCTGAGTGTAAATTGGGCAACAACTGGACTTACGCACAGAAGAGAACCATCTTGCTGGAGTGTAGTGGGCGGGTAGCCAGAGATACACGACATTATGAGTCATGTATACGCAAAGGAAAAGAGAATTTCAGTTGCATCTCTTGCACCTGGCATGGATTAGGTGTAAGTGCTGCTGACAATAATGGTGGCTGCCCATAAATGTAATGGGAAATGCAATCTGTTTCAGATTTAATAAATCATTTTTTGTTAAATAAACCGGGAGGGAGGCTTGTCATAATAACTCTGTAGATGGCATTATACATTCTTCCCCCCATTTCCAATAGATGTGATGGGGGATGTGTAACTACAGAGGTGATGGGGATGTGTAACTAACTACAGAGGTGATGGGGATGTGTAACTACAGAGATGATGGGGATGTGTTACTACAGAGATTATGGGGATGTGTAACTACAGACATGATGGGGATGTGTAACTACAGAGATGATGGGGATGTGTAACTACAGAGATGATGGGGATGTGTTACTACAGAGATGATGGGGATGTGTAACTACAGAGATGATGGGGATGTGTAACTACAGAGATGATGGGGATGTGTAACTACAGAGGTGACGGGGATGTGTAACTACAGAGATGATGGGGGATGTATTACTACAAAGGTGATGGGGGATGTGTTACTACAGAGGTGATGGGGGATGTGTTACTACAAAGGTGATGGGGGATGTGTTACAATACATGTGAAGGGGGATGTGTTACTACAGATGTGATGGGGTTGTGTTACTACAGAGGTGATGGGGATGTGTTACTACAGATGTGATGGGGATGTTTTACTACAGAGGTGATGGGAGACGTGTTACTACAGAGGTGAAGGGGATGTGTTACTACAGATGTGATGGGGATGTTTTACTACAGAGGTGATGGGGACGTGTTACTACAGAGGTGATGGGGATGTGTTACTACAGAGGTGATGGGGGATGTGTTACTACAGATGTGATGGGGATGTGTTACTACAGAGGTGATGGGGGATTTGTTACTACAGAGGTGATGGGGATGTGACTACAGAGGTGAGGGGGCATGTGTAATTACAGAGGTAATGGGGATGAGTAACTACAGAGGTGATGGGGATGTGTTACTAAAGAGGTGATGGGGATGTGTAACTACAGAGGTGATGGAGATGTGTTACTACAGAGGTGATGGGGATGTATAACTACAGAGGTGATGGGAATGTGTTACTACAGAGGTGATGGGGGATGTGTTACTACAGAGGTGATGGGGGATGTGTTACTACAGAGGTGATGGGGATGTGTTACTACAGAGGTGATGGGGGAAGTGTAACTACAGAGGTGATGGGGATGTGTAACTACAGAGGTGATGGGGATGTGTTTCTACTGAGGTGATGGGGATGTGTTACTACAGAGGTGATGGGGGATGTGTTACTACAGAGGTGATGGGGATGTGTTACTACAGAGGTGATGGGGATGTGTTACTACAGAGGTGATGGGGGATGTGTAACTACAGAGGTGATGGGGATGTGTAACTACAGAGGAGATGGGATGTGTAACTACAGAGGTGATGGGGATGTATAACTACAGAGGTGATGGGGGATGTATTACTACAGAGGTGATGGGGATGTGTAACTACAGAGGTGATGGGGATGTGTTACTACAGAGATGAGGGGGATGTGTTACAACAGAGGTGATGAGGATGTGTAACTACAGAGGTGATGGGGATGTGTAACTACTGAGGTGATGGGGGATGTGTTACTACAGAGGTGATGGGGATGTGTAACTACAGAGGTGATGGGATGTGTAACTACAGAGGTGATGGGAATGTATAACTACAGAGGTGATGGGGGATGTGTTACTGCAGAGGTGATGGGGATGTGTAACTACAGAGGTGATGGGGATGTGTTACTACAGAGGTGAGGGGGATGTGTTACAACAGAGGTGATGGGGATGTATAACTACAGAGGTGATGGGGATGTGTAACTACTGAGGTGATGGGGGATGTGTTACTACAGAGGTGATGGGGATGTGTTACTACAGAGGTGATGGGGGATGTGTAACTACAGAGGTGATGGGGGATGTATAACTACAGAGGTGATGGGGATGTGACTACAGAGGTGAGGGGGCATGTGTTACTACAGAGGTGATGGGGGATGTGTAACTACAGAGGTGATGGGGATGTGTAACTACAGAGGTGATGGGATGTGTTACTACAGATGTGATGGGGATGTTTTACTACAGAGGTGATGGGGGACGTGTTACTACAGAGGTGATGGGGATGTGTTACTACAGAGGTGATGGGGATGTTTTACTACAGAGGTGATGGGGGACGTGTTACTACAGTGGTGATGGGGATGTGTTACTACAGAGGTGATGGGGGATGTGTTACTACAGAGGTGATGGGGGATGTGTAACTACAGAGGTGATGGGGGATGTGTAACTACAGAGGTGATGGGGATGTGACTACAGAGGTGAGGGGGCATGTGTTACTACAGAGGTGATGGGGGATGTGTAACTACAGAGGTGATGGGGATGTGTAACTACAGAGGTGATGGGATGTGTTACTACAGATGTGATGGGGATGTTTTACTACAGAGGTGATGGGGGACGTGTTACTACAGAGGTGATGGGGATGTGCTACTACAGAGGTGATAGGGATGTTTTACTACAGAGGTGATGGGGGACGTGTTACTACAGTGGTGATGGGGATGTGTTACTACAGAGGTGATGGGGGATGTGTTACTACAGAGGTGATGGGGATGTGTTACTACAGAGGTGATGGGGGATTTGTTACTACAGAGGTGATGGGGATGTGACTACAGAGGTGAGGGGCATGTGTAATTACAGAGGTAATGGGGATGTGTAACTACAGAGGTGATGGGGATGTGTTGCTAAAGAGGTGATGGGGATGTGTAGCTACAGAGGTGATGGGGATGTGTTACTACAGAGGTGATGGGGATGTATAACTACAGAGGTGATGGGAATGTGTTACTACAGAAGTGATGGGGGATGTGTTACTACAGAGGTGATGGGGGATGTGTTACTACAGAGGTGATGGGGATGTGTTACTACAGAGGTGATGGGGATGTGTTACTACAGAAGTGATGGGGAAAGTGTAACTACAGAGGTGATGGGGATGTTTAACTACAGAGTTGATGGGGATGTGTTTCTACAGAGGTGATGGGGATGTGTTACTACAGAGGTGATGGGGATGTTTTACTACAGAGGTGATGGGGGACGTGTTACTACAGAGGTGATGGGGATGTGTTACTACAGAGGTGATGGGGGATGTGTTACTACAGAGGTGATGGGGATGTGTTACTACAGAGGTGATGGGGGATTTGTTACTACAGAGGTGATGGGGATGTGACTACAGAGGTGAGGGGCATGTGTAATTACAGAGGTAATGGGGATGTGTAACTACAGAGGTGATGGGGATGTGTTACTAAAGAGGTGATGGGGATGTGTAACTACAGAGGTGATGGGGATGTGTTACTACAGAAGTGATGGGGATGTATAACTACAGAGGTGATGGGAATGTGTTACTACAGAGGTGATGGGGGATGTGTTACTACAGAGGTGATGGGGGATGTGTTACTACAGAGGTGATGGGGATGTGTTACTACAGAGGTGATGGGGATGTGTTACTACAGAGGTGATGGGGGATAGTGTAACTACAGAGGTGATGGGGATGTGTAACTACAGAAGTGATGGGATGTGTAACTACAGAGGTGATGGGGATGTATAACTACAGAGGTGATGGGGGATGTATTACTACAGAGGTGATGGGGATGTGTTACTACAGAGGTGAGGGGGATGTGTTACAACAGAGGTGATGGGGATATGTAACTACAGAGGTGATGGGGATGTGTAACTACTGAGGTGATGGGGGATGTGTTACTACAGAGGTGATGGGGATGTGTAACTACAGAGGTGATGGGATGTGTAACTACAGAGGTGATGGGGATGTATAACTACAGAGGTGATGGGGATGTGTTACTACAGAGGTGATGGGGATGTGTAACTACAGAGGTGAGGGGGATGTGTTACAACAGAGGTGATGGGGATGTATAACTACAAAGGTGATGGGGATGTGTAACTACTGAGGTGATGGGGGATGTGTTACTACAGAGGTGATGGGGATGTGTTACTACAGAGGTGATGGGGGATGTGTAACTACAGAGGTGATGGGGGATGTGTAACTACAGAGGTGATGGGGATGTGACTACAGAGGTGAGGGGGCATGTGTAACTACAGAGGTAATGGGGATGTGTAACTACAGAGGTGATGGGGATGTGTTACTACAGAGGTGGTTGGGATGTGTTACTACCGAGGTGATGTGGGAAGTGTAACTACAGAGGTAATGGGGATGTGTAACTACAGAGGTGATGGGGATGTGTTACTACAGAGGTGATGGGGATGTGGTACTACAGAGGTGATGGGGATGTGTTACTACAGATTTGATGGGGGATGTGTTACTACAGAGGTGATGGGGATGTGTTACTACAGAGGTGATGGGGGATGTGTTAATACAGAGGTGATGGGGGATGTGTAAGTACTGATATGATGGGATGTGTAACTACAGAGGTGATGGGGGATGTGTTACTACAGAGGTGATGGGGGATGTGTAACTACAGATGTGATGGGGATGTGTAACTACAGAGGTGATGGGGATGTGTAACTACTGAGGTGATTGGGAATGTGTTACTACAGAGGTGATGGGGGTGTGTTACTAGAGAGGTGATGGGGATGTGTAACTACAGAGGTGATGGGAGATGTGTAACTACAGAGGTGATGGGGATGTGTTACTACAGAGGTGATGGGGGATGTGTTACTACAGAGGTGATGGACTACAGAGGTGATGGGGGATGTGTTACTACAGAGGTGATGGGGATGTGTTACTACAGAGGTGATGGGGATGTGTTACTACAGAGGTGATGGTGGATGTGTTACTACAGAGGTGATGGGGGATGTGTAACTACAGAGGTGATGGGGATTTTTAACTACAGAGGTGATGGGATGTGTAACTACAGAAGTGATGGGGATGTGTAACTACAGAGGTGATGGGGGATGTGTTACTACAGAGGTGATGGGGATGTGTTACTACAGAGGTGATGGTGGATGTGTTACTACAGAGGTGATGGGGGATGTGTAACTACAGAGGTGATGGGGATTTGTAACTACAGAGTTGTTGGGATGTGTAACTACAGAAGTGAGGGGATGTGTAACTACAGAGGTGATGGGCGATGTGTTACTACAGAGGTGATGCGGATGTGTAACTACATAGGTGATGGGGATGTGTTACTACAGAGGTGATGGGGATGTGTTACTACAGAGGTGATGGGGGATGTGTTACAACAGAGATGATGGGGATGTGTAACTACAGAGGTGATCGGAGATGTTTAACTACAGAGGTGATGGGGGATGTCAATCAAACTCGACAGCCACCCCGCTTTGGTGCGAGACCCGTAGCGACGGACTGCCCGTCGCTGGCCGAGTCTCGCGCATGCGCATGCCGGAGCGGGTCTGAATCAGGCCCTCAGTCTTTCCTTGATTCACATTCTCTATGATCCATGTGACATTAAAATAGGTTAAACAAATTTCTGTATCAGTCTGGAATATATTTATTCATATTAATTAGGTCGTGTCTATGGTCCCTGCATTTCCGAAATAAACAAACCTTTATTATTCACCTCAAACACTCTATCCGTTCTCCTATGCCTTACCTATAATGAAGATGTGATCTATCTTCAAACTTGTACTTTAATAATACCATGTATCACTTGCATATATTTCTATTTTGATGTGTTCCAAGACACCTCAGCAATTGATTATCTAGGACGGTTGTTTGTCTCATGCATTTGAATGAAAATCCTAAGGGTGCTACGGACTGACTTCAAAGATGCTTTATTGATGCTTTCGTGTTCGGTGCAGTTAATTCAGGTCTGTAAGCAACTGTGTCATGAGGCTTAAAGAGCCTGCTGCAGAGACAGATGGAAATTGTGCATACAAGCTCATGCTCCATGTGCACAAAAGAAATGTATATATTTGTCCAGCTGTACACGGCACGTCTGTCCCCATGGGCACACTAGGTTTGATCCTAGTCATCATCACCAGTGTGCACTTGCACCAGCCAGGTGCAGAAGATACAGCAGTATTTTTGCTTACATTCAACTTTTGATAACTCACAGTAGGGTAGATAGGCCCTCACAGAACTTTGCCTATGTGAGTACAGCCCAATTCTGTCTATCCAGCCGCAGGTGTAGATATGATTGAAAAGCTTACAACTAGGGGTGAGCGGGTTCGGATTTCTGAAATCCGAACCCCCCCGAGCCCCCCCGATCCGAGTCAGATCCGAGTCAGGCTCGACTTTTCCCGCCTGACTCGGATCTGAAATCGAGGCAAAACGTCATCATCCCGCCTTCCGGGTCTCGCGGGTTTTGGATCCTATATAAGGTACCCGCGTCGGCGCCATTTTCTCACTCGGCTGTGGACAGTGAAGAGGGAGGGTGGGAGTTAGGGCTGGCTGGGCTGTGTAGTGTAGTGTAGTGCAGAGTAGTGTTGTGCTGTGCTGCGCTGTGCTGCTGTTGTCCACTACTTCAAAGTCCATAGGGGCTGGCTGTGTTGTGCTGTGCTGCTGTTGTTAATAGGGGCTGTGTCCACTACTTCAAAGTCCATAGGGGCTGGCTGGACTGTGTTGTGCAGTCAGTTCTCCATAGGGGCTGTGTCCACTCCAAAGTCCTGTGCAGTGTCCCAGTCCTAAAGGGGTGCTGTAGTGTTGTCCAGGGGGTGCTCTGTCCATCAGGGGTGCTCCCCCAAGTGCTAAAAAAATAATATTTTTTCTGTGTTTGTGAATTGTGTGCGCAGTAGCCGCACGTGCATCAACAAAGTAGTGCCAAGCGTGCGCCTGTGTCATAAGTAAAGGGCCGGCTGGCTTGACCGTTAAAGGGTGCTGTAACCCCCAAAGTACACTCCAGTCCAAACCAAAAAAATAATTATTTTCTGTGTTTGTGAATTGTGTGCGCAGTAGCCGCACGTGCATCAACAAAGTAGTGCCAAGCGTGCGCCTGTGTCATAAGTAAAGGGCCGGCTGGCTTGACCGTTAAGGGTGCTGTAACCCCCGAAAGTACACTCCAGTCCAAACCCCCAAAAAAATTATTTTCTGTGTTTGTGAATTGTGTGCGCAGTAGCCGCACGTGCATCAACAAAGTAGTGCCAAGAGTGCGCCTGTGTCATAAGTAAAGGGCCGGCTGGCTTGACCGTTAAAGGGTGCTGTAACCCCCAAAGTACACTCCAGTCCAAACCAAAAAAAAAATTATTTTCTGTGTTTGTGAATTGTGTGCGCAGTAGCCGCACGTGCATCAACAAAGTAGTGCCAAGCGTGCGCCTGTGTCATAAGTAAAGGGCCGGCTGGCTTGACCGTTAAAGGGTGCTGTAACCCCCAAAGTACACTCCAGTCCAAACCAAAAAAAAATTATTTTCTGTGTTTGTGAATTGTGTGCGCAGTAGCCGCACGTGCATCAACAAAGTAGTGCCAAGCGTGCGCCTGTGTCATAAGTAAAGGGCCGGCTGGCTTGACCATTAAAGGGTGCTGTAACCCCCAAAGTACACTCCAGTCCAAAGCAAAAAAAAAATTATTTTCTGTGTTTGTGAATTGTGTGCGCAGTAGCCGCACGTGCATCAACAAAGTAGTGCCAAGCGTGCGCCTGTGTCATAAGTAAAGGGCCGGCTGGCTTGACCGTTAAGGGTGCTGTAACCCCCGAAAGTACACTCCAGTCCAAACCAAAAAAAAAATATTTTCTGTGTTTGTGAATTGTGTGTGCAGTAGCCGCACGTGCATCAACAAAGTAGTGCCAAGCGTGCGCCTGTGTCATAAGTAAAGGGCCGGCTGGCTTGACCGTTAAGGGTGCTGTAACCCCCGAAAGTACACTCCAGTCCAAACCAAAAAAATAATTATTTTCTGTGTTTGTGAATTGTGTGCGCAGTAGCCGCACGTGCATCAACAAAGTAGTGCCAAGCGTGCGCCTGTGTCATAAGTAAAGGGCCGGCTGGCTTGACCGTTAAGGGTGCTGTAACCCCCGAAAGTACACTCCAGTCCAAACCCCCCCAAAAATTATTTTCTGTGTTTGTGAATTGTGTGCGCAGTAGCCGCACGTGCATCAACAAAGTAGTGCCAAGAGTGCGCCTGTGTCATAAGTAAAGGGCCGGCTGGCTTGACCGTTAAAGGGTGCTGTAACCCCCAAAGTACACTCCAGTCCAAACCAAAAAAAAAATTATTTTCTGTGTTTGTGAATTGTGTGCGCAGTAGCCGCACGTGTATCAACAAAGTAGTGCCAAGCGTGCGCCTGTGTCATAAGTAAAGGGCCGGCTGGCTTGACCGTTAAAGGGTGCTGTAACCCCCGAAAGTACACTCCAGTCCAAACCAAAAAAAAATTATTTTCTGTGTTTGTGAATTGTGTGCGCAGTAGCCGCACGTGCATCAACAAAGTAGTGCCAAGCGTGCGCCTGTGTCATAAGTAAAGGGCCGGCTGGCTTGACCATTAAAGGGTGCTGTAACCCCCAAAGTACACTCCAGTCCAAAGCAAAAAAAAAATTATTTTCTGTGTTTGTGAATTGTGTGCGCAGTAGCCGCACGTGCATCAACAAAGTAGTGCCAAGCGTGCGCCTGTGTCATAAGTAAAGGGCCGGCTGGCTTGACCGTTAAGGGTGCTGTAACCCCCGAAAGTACACTCCAGTCCAAACCAAAAAAAAAATATTTTCTGTGTTTGTGAATTGTGTGTGCAGTAGCCGCACGTGCATCAACAAAGTAGTGCCAAGCGTGCGCCTGTGTCATAAGTAAAGGGCCAGCTGGCTTGACCGTTAAGGGTGCTGTAACCCCCGAAAGTACACTCCAGTCCAAACCAAAAAAAAAATTATTTTCTGTGTTTAGCCGCACGTATATATCAAATCGATATAACATAAATGGAGGACCAAACTTTCTCCGATAAAAATAAAATAGAGAAAGATCAAGAACCACTTCCTCCTAGTGCTGAAGCTGCTGCCACTAGTCATGACATAGACGATAACATGCCATCAACGTCGTCTGCCAAGGCCGATGCCCAATGTCATAGTAGAGGGCACATACAATCCCAAATGGCAAAGTTCAGGAAAATGACCTTGAAAAAGACATTTAAATCAGCTGAAGAGAAACGTAAACTTGCCAATATGCCATTTACGACACGGAGTGGCAAGGAACGGCTAAGGTCAATCCCTAGTATGTTCATGACTAGTGGTTCAGCTTCACATGACGATGGAAGCCCTCCTCCCACTAAAAAAATCAAAAGAGTTAAGCTGGCAAAAGCACAGCGAAGAACTAAGAAGATAAGAAGATATCACAAATCCCCAAGGAGAGTCCAAGTGTGGTGGTGGTTGTGATGCCTGACCTTCCCAGCACTGGACGGGAAGAGGTGGCTCTTTCCACCATTTGCACGCCCCCTGCAAGTGCTGAAAGGAGCACCCACAGTCCACTTGCTGATATGCAAATTGAAGATGTCACTGTTGAAGTACAACAGGATGAGGATACTGGTGTAGCTGGCGCTGAGGAGGAAGTTGGCGAGGAGGATTCTGATGGTGATGTGGTTTGTTTAAATCAGGCTCCGGGGGAGACAGTTGTTGTCCGTGGGATGAAAAAGCCCATCACGGTCATGCCTGGGTAGAAGACCAAACATTCCACCTCTTTGGTCTGGCAATATTTCTATCCAAATCCGGACAACAACTGTCTTGCCATATGTACCATATGTAAAGGTGAAATAAGTAGGGGTAGGGACGTCAACCACCTAGGAACATCCTCCCTTATACGGCACCTGCAGCGCGTTCATAAAAAGTTACTGTCAAGTTCAGAAACTTTGGCTAAGACCGTAAGCAGTCCAGGGACACCTAAATCCTGTTATCCTGTTGTATCCAAGCGCCTGCAAACCACACCGTCAACTCCCTCCTCGTCAATTTCCTCCTTAGTCAGGATCGGAAGTAGTCCTGCAGGCCATGTCACTGGCATGACTGACTCTCCTATCCGGGATTCCTCCGGAGGATCCTGCATTGCTATGCCTACTGCTGCCGCTGCTGCTGTTGCTGCTGCTGGGAGTCGTTCATCATCCCAGAGAGGAAGTAGGAACACCACTACTTTTACTAAACAATTGACCCTCCAACAGTCCTTAGCGAGGAGGATGAAGTACGACAGCAGTCATCCTGAGGCAAAACGTATAACTGAGGCCTTGACTGCTATGTTGGTGTTAGACGTGCGTCCGGTATCCGCCATTAGTGCAGTTGGATTTAGACAATTGATGGAGGTAGTGTGTCCCCGGTTCCAAATCCCGTCTAGATTCCACTTCACTAGGCAGGCGATACCGAGACTGTACAGAAACGTCAGAAAAAGTGTCCTCAGTGTCCTGAAAAATGCCGTTGTACACAATGTCCACTTAACCACGGACATGTAGACAAGTGGAACAGGGCAGACTAAGGACTATATGACTGTGACAGCCCACTGGGTAGATGTATCACCTTACGCAGCAACAGCAGCAGCGTCACCAGTAGCAGCATCTCAGAAACGCCAGCTCGTTACAAGGCAGGCTATGCTGTGTATCACCGGTTTCAGTAAGAGGCACACCGCCGACAACCTCTTAGAGAAACTGAGGGAAATCATCGCCCAGTGGCTTACCCCACTTAGACTCTCCTGGGGATTTGTGATATCTGACAACGCCACCAATATGGTGCGGGCATTACATCTGGGCAAATTCCAGCACGTCCCATGTTTTGCTCACACAATAAACTTGGTGGTGCAGAATTTTCTGAAAAGCGACAGGGGCATGCAGGAGACGCTTTGGGTGGCCCGAAAAATTTCTGGCCACTTTCGCCATTCAGCGACTGCGTGCCGAAGACTGGAGCGCCAGCAAACACTCTTGAACCTGCCCCACCATCACCTGAAGCAAGAGGTTGTGACGCGGTGGAACTCAACCCTCTATATGCTTCAGAGGATGGAGGAGCAGCAAAAGGCCATACAAGCCTATACATCCACCTATGACATAGGCAAAGGAGGGGGTATGCACCTGACTCAAGCGCAGTGGAGAATGATTTCCGTGTTGTGCAAGGTTCTCCAGCCCTTCGAACTTGCCACACGTGAAGTCAGTTCAGACACAGCCAGCTTGAGTCAGGTCATTCCCCTCATCAGGCTTTTGCAGAAGCAGCTGGAGAAAGTGAAGGAGGAGCTAAGACGGAGCGATTCCACTCGGCATGTGGGACTTGTGGATGAAGCCCTTCATTCGCTTTGCCAGGATTCCAGGGTGGTCAATCTGTTGAAATCAGACCACTACATTTTGGCCACCGTGCTTGATCCTAGGTTTAAAGCCTATGTGGTGTCTCTCTTTCCGGCCGACACAAGCCTGCAGAGGTGCAAAGACCTGCTGGTGAACACACTGTCAGCTGAAGCGGAACGTGACACGTCAACGGCTCCTTCTTCATTTTCTCCCGCAACTGGGGCTGCCAGGAAAAAACTTAGGTATCCTAAGCAACCCGCTGGCGGTGATGCAGGGCAGGCAGGACCAAGTTTGGACATCTGGTCCGGACTGAAGGACCTGGCAACAATTTCTGACATGTCTACTGTCACTGCATATGATACTGTCACCATTGACAGAATGGTGGAGGATTACATTGGTGACAGCATCCAAGTAGGCATGTCAGACAGTCCATACCTGTACTGGCAGGAAAAAGAGGCAATTTGGAGGCCCCTGTACAAGCTGGCTCTATTTTACCTGAGTTGCCCCCCCTCCAGTGTGTACTCCGAAAGAGTGTTTAGTGCAGCCGGGAACCTTGTCAACGAAAGGCGTAGGAGGTTGCTTCCACAGAATGTGGAGAAGATGATGTTCATCAAAATGAATTATCAGCTCTTCCAGGGAGACCAGCATCCAGAAGGTACAGAGGGACCTGTGGTGGTGGATTCAAGTGGGGACGAGTTAATACTTTGTGAGGATGAGGATGTACACACTGAAGAGGGTGAGGAATCGGTGGATGAGGAGGATGAGGATGACATCTTGCCTCCGTAGAGCCAGTTTGTGCAGGGACACATTAATTGCCAGCTTGTTTTGTGGGGGCCCAAACGAACCAATCATTTCAGCCACAGTTGTGTGGCAGACCCTGGCGCTGAAATGATTGATTTGTTAAAGTGTGCATGTCCTGTTTATACAACATAAGGGTGGGTGGGAGGGCCCAAGGACAATTCCATCTTGCACTTCTTTTCTTTCTTTGCATTATGTACAGTTTGGGGCCTAGTTTTTCTAACTGCCATCCTGTCTGCCACTGCAGTGTCACTCCTAGATGGGTCACGTGTTTGTGCCGCCCACTCGTGTCGCTTAGCATAGTCATCCAGCTACCTCGGTGCAACCTTTTGGACATAAAAACACTATTGTGAGGTGTGAGGTGTTCAGAATAGACTGGAAATGAGTGGAAATTAAGGTTATTGAGGTTAATAATAGCATAGGAGCAGAGAAACCAACAAATTCTGTGATTTTAGCTGTTTTTATGCTTTTTTAAAAAAAAATACAGATCCAAAACACAAAACCCAGAACCCAAAACACGGAAGGGTGGTTTTGGCAAAACCAATCCAGATCCAAAACACGAAGAAAGATCCAGATCCAAAACCAAAACACAAAACACGAAAAGTGGCTGGTGCACACCCCTAATACACACACATATATACATACTAACACATGCACCGTATGCACACAATAACACATAAATTGAACACATACCCCAGTATTCAGACAGCGGTGGTTAGCATTTCACTGTAAAGAATTAAAAACTCCCTTATTTTTAATGTAGGAACAGTTGTTGTTCTGGAGTCCCGTTTTATATGCAAATTATTTGTTACCCAACTTAAAAGGTATATAGATCATGTCTCTCTTATTGTAAGTTTAAGTATAAAGTTAGTTGTAATAGTCAGTGCTAGCTGTCGTGCTTGATTGTATTTAGAGGTTAAATAGAAGCCACATGACCGCTCTCGCCTATAGACCCTTAGGTATCTGCAATGTATTGGGAAAATTGCCGGTAGCCAGAAGCCGTGGTCGGGCATCGGTAAAATCCAACTGACCATAATATGATTGGGATCAACAAATCGGGAAGTTTTAACATGAAGAATTTCACAGTTTCCCCGACGGATCGGCGATCATAGATCATAGGCATTTCCAACCGGCAGATCGGGGAAATGGCCGGCTGATGTATGGGGGTCTTATGCCTTGTCACAGACCTTCAGATTATTAAATGTGTCGACAGCAGGTGAGGGTGGCTCCCTCTATCCAAACTGACCATCCAGCAGATGACTTCTGAGATGCGGCACATTTGCACCAGAGGAATGGGTATGAAGTCCCGGCGGCTTCATATTCCAGCATGAAGAGAGCCTGAAGAGAGAAGATCCCGACAGGGCAGGTAAGTACCCTATCACTACCCCTCTCCCCCCCTCTGGCCCTAACCCTCCCTTAGTTGTGCCTAACTCTAACCTCCCCCCTAGTGCCTAACCCTAACCTCCCATTACCGCACCCTAAACCTAACCCTACCGGGTTGGGTGCCTATCCCTAACCTCCCCCCAGGGGTGCCTTACCCTCCCTTACCGCGCCCTAAACCTAATCCTCCCGGGGGGACCCTAACCCTAAATCCCCCCCAGGGGTACCTAACGCCCCCAAAACCTACCTAATCCCGCAACACTCCCTAAACCTAACCCTCCCCCCTGCGGCTAACGCTAAGGGTATCCCGGGCTTACCTTGTTCAGGCTGGCGTCCTTCAGCATTTTGGCGTCGGTATTTCGGCGCCTATCTTAAGTCCCTTGTCGGGATTCGGATGTCAGTATTGAGACCAGTGGCCGCATAACTACATCCTACACCAGGTTATACATCTTGCTTGTGCACATGTTTTACAGCGCTCAGATGTTGATTTCTGGTAAGCAGGCTTGCAACGACTACCATTTCTTGTGCAATATTTTGTAACAGAGTTTTTAAATGTGAGTGCACATGTCACAACATCGCTGTTGAGCGATTTAGATCAATTCATACTTGCCTACATTTGAAATCTAGTTTCAGGGAGATTATAGTTGGTAACAGAATGTGCAGCGAGCCGTTGAGGGGCGTGTCATACTCCACCCAAAGGGCATGTCTAGCTCACGTATGGGTGTGCCTATGCTTAGATGCTTGTTGCGAGATATTTATATAATATTAGTAGCAATATATTTTGGGAAATTTTGCGTGTATTGATACCAACACTGCTGCCTGCAATACTCGATTTCTTGTTTTCAACTATTAGTTGTGATATTTATTTTCATTCTCACTCACATAATAATTGTGATGCCTACGAAAATCCTTTTAAACATATATTTTGCCTAAATACTGTTGGTTTACATATAATAAGAAAATACAGACTTACTTTAATGATCATCTCTTGGTAAAAATATAGATTTTAAAACTTTTTTTTGTATTGTCCTTATTGTTTGTTTAACTAAAGATTTCTATTAAACATTATCACCATCAGCCACAGCTCACACACACTAGCAACAGCAGCAGATGATGAGATAAGAAGACACTGATCACAGAGGTCAGACAAGCTGTGTGCATGAGAGTTGACAGCAGAGGCTGATGAGGACTACTGTACCCTACTCCGATCTGACCTCCCCAATCCCGCTCGTTCGCTCTGAGCGATGTTCGCACAACTGCGCATGCATATGGGTCGTAATGCACATGGGCCAACCAGTCATTGCGGTCGGAAATCGTGTGCTCGCAAAACAGCGAGGGGCTGCTAATTTGATTGACAGAATGTACCGTTTGTCGGTGGTAACGGGAAGGTGCTTGAAAAGGGGGAGTGGAGATCCGAACGCAGGCGTGCCTAACGGTCAAAAGGGCATTTAATGGGAGTGCATAATTAGTAAAGGAGCGTCATCGACCACGTCACTTGGTTGTCTTTTAGCCTGAACTGCTCACAGTGATAGCGGTAAGAAAAAGCTACCACAAGCACTGCGAGCAGTTCAGATACCTTTCGATGTACCCGATTAATCTAATAAATACCGGAGATGATGTGTGATGCGAACGGCAAAGGGACGTCTTTACAAAAAATTTTTGTTCGCTCGCTCAGACATAGAGGCGTCAACAAACGGCAAAGAGCGAGCGCTCAATTTAAATAGACGACCCCTTTTTTGGAATGACCGTCCGCAAATAGCGTATGGGTCTGAATCAGGCCCTCAATCCCTCTCCCTATCAGACTCTCCTCCTCTTTACAATCATTCAAATGGGTTCTCAAGACCCACTACTTCATCAAAGCCTTCTAGCTCCCGTCCTAACTTGCTGCAACATGCTCCTTCCTCCCAGTCTACCCCATCTGTGTCACGCCTGTCAGTCTGCCTCTCCCTTTAGAATGTAAGCTCTTGCGAGCAGTACCCTCTACCCTCTTGTGCTTCTCCTTACTTTATTTTCATCTACTTCTTACTCCCCACTAGGGCACCTAACACTTGGTTGCTTATGCTCTGTTGCTTATTTGGCTGTTATGGTCACCAATGTAGCAATGTATATTATCCATGTCCTTGTCCTGCATTGTATTGTATTGTACTGTAAGTAACTTTTTTGTTTATGTACTTTGTAAGGTGCAGCGGAACACTTGTAGCGCCATATAAATTAACAATAATAATAATAATAATGTCTTTCCTTTGGTTTTTAATATATGTGTATGGTGTGAGAGAACTGTTTTGGTGGTGATTCAGCAATCCCTAACCTATAAGAAAGGCGAGGGCAAGATTGAATATCGTGTAACCCCTGAAAGTAAAAATCCATGTCACGAAGGTGGTGAGAGTCCTTTAATGACAATTGATGTTTAGAAGCGGAAATAAATAATAGAAATTACCTTCATTGACACTGACTACCATACAGCCTGTATTAGCCCCACCCCTTTCTGACCCATTTGCAGATATTTATAAAACACGAAGCATCTTCAAGAAGTAGAGATTACCACCACCAGAGAAGTAGAATGTTCTGTGCACTGTATACATCTAGCTAAAATTATCTCTTCACTGTATAGACCACTAGAATACTTTCTGTACACAGGTAACTGGAATGCTCTCTGTACAGTATAGAGGTCATTACAACATTCTCTGTATTGCATAGTGTATACTAGAATTGTATCTGTATTGTAAGGAATTAAAGGCACTAACATTTTCTCTGTATTATGCAGATGGCAATGCTCTCTGTATTGTGCAGAGGTCCCTTAAGAGTACAAATATACATATATATATATATATATATATATATATATAGCCAATAACCCAGCACACTCCTTTCCGATGCCACTGTGTCAGCTTCAACAACAATGTATAGCGCCAATGGCGGCACTCAGCGGTCTATGTATCAGGCAATAAAAGAAAAGCACACCAGTGCTGTTGGCAATGCTTCGGGCTTTAATCGCCCATACGTATGTTTTGTAGCCTGACGATGGCCGATTAAAAGCCTGAAACGTTGCCAACAGCACTGGTGTGCTTTTCTTTTATTGCCTGATACATAGACCACTGAGTGCCGCTATTGGAGATATATATATATATATATATATATATATATATATATAGTATAATACTAAAGTTTTATCTGTAATGTGCAGATGTCAATTAGAGAAAAGTGTAGAAGTCACTGGATTTCCCCATTGGATTACTAGAACACTCAACGCATGATATGGCGGACTCTAGAATGTGCTCTGAATTGTACTGTCACTAAAATGTTCTCTGCATTGAATAGAGGTCCTTACAATGTTCATTTTTTTTATTAAGATGCTCTCTGTATTGTATAGCGACTATTAAGAGAAATATCTGCCACTGGAATGTTCTCTGTCAGCACCTCATCAACCAATAGACTGATTACTGTGCAGACTACAGTGCAGGGATTTTGGAGGTTTGTCCACCCTTCTTTAAACATATTTTTTTTTGTATTTTGTTTCATTATATATGTGTTTCGGCAATTAATGTGAACTATGTAGCCGATAACCTAGTTGGTGACGTGGAACAGTTGTATTAACCTAGGACAGCAAGAACTCTTAATCAGGCCCCGATCTTTGTATTGCATAGAGATCTCTTGGAATAACTCTGTATTAGGTGCTAAATCTAGTGCTGGGCTGACATGAATTAGGAGATGGCACCAATTTTATGGGTATAAAATCATACAAATGTACATATTGCTGCACAAGTTTGTCAGACACAGGCTAAATTTATCAGGAACTTCGCTCATCTTTAGTGGTGCAAAAATGTTAATTTTGTTCTGCATTGGAAACATTGTGTTTATTGTACATTGCAAGTGTTGTAGCAATCAATTCAAGAGAACTGAGAAACTGAATCAGCCAGTGGACATAGTGCTGGATGGGGATGGGTACAGGATGCTGGCACCGGGATTCTGGCAAGTGTCGGGATTCCAGAGCCAGCATTCTGAGTGCTGGAATCCCCGCAGTCAGGCTATTGACCACATCTTGCTAGGTGGACACTGCAGGTTTACAACCATTCATAAGATTCCAAAATGACATGGCAATTCATCCAGATGCCTGGAAGTACTACAGTTAAGAACAAAGTACATAAAATAGGAGAGTTTGGTCAAGACAGGTATTACTGTCACTGCTTGTAGGGTTGCCGAGACATTTTCAGTTTGATGTATTCACAAAAATATATTCTTATAGTTATATTACAATAAAAAGTATACTGCTGAGACAACCGTTTATTAATCAAATTAACATGGATTGGGAGTTGGATCCACATTTCCTCCACCTCCTCCGCCATTGCCCCCTCCACCGTCACCCCCATCACCTCCACCACCATTACCACCACCACCTTCTCCACTGTCTCCTCCTCCACCATCACCTCCATCTCCACCACCATTGCCACCATCACCTCCACCTCCTCCACCATCATCTGAGCAGCTATGAACTGGCTGTATAAGGATGTCACTTGACCGACAATCCCCCTTGCATAGCTGTTGCCAGTAAATGCCAGTACCAGTGTTCAGATTGGCAAACCTGCAGTTGTCATACCACCATCCACCACCACCAATGTATGCACAGTTGGACCCTGATAAATCATTGTCTTGATCACGAGTGGAGAACTTCATATTGTCATGTCCTGCACTTGGCTGGCCGGATGTCATGGCATCTCCAGCATCACCTGAGTACCGCCCCAACCTAATTTTATAGCAACTTGTTTGACCCTCAAGGGAAAAAGAGTCATAATTGGCTTTGTACTGTATCCCAGCTGCAGAGTGCAGTCGAAAGCGTACATGGTGCAACTGTTGTGTGCTCAGTAAATGAATATACTCATTGCCCAGCCAATGGTCATCTCTAAGATCTCCAAAACCTTTCTTGTAGCAATCCCATGTAGTATCCCAAAGCTTTGGATTTTTTCGACTGTTCTTCTGAATGAACGTCCAACCCCCATCTGGTCCTCCAAGCTCACAGCGTACAAGTAGGCGCTTCCCCGGTATTGGCTCTACTACATATAATCCACTGATCCCTTTCTTTATTGCAGTGCAACTCTCTGGGTAATGATTATCTGTTGACCAAAACAATAACTATCATATACATCAGAATTATCATAGTCCGGAGGTTCCCAAACACGGTCCTCAAGGCTCCCCAACAATTCAGGTTTTAAAGATATACATGGTTGAGCACAGGTGGTTAAATCAAATTAACTGAGGTACTAATTAAATCATCTGTGCTCAACCATATATATCTCTAAAACCTGAACTGTTGGGGAGTCTTGAGGACCGCGTTTGGGAACCTATGTTATAGTTTAATAAATCAGGCATACTGTAGTTAGCATCTTCTAAAACAATTAACATCAGATTTTTATAGAATATATTATATGCATTTGTGTATGTTGCAAGTGTTAAGTATTATGTCCATATATGTATTATGTGCAGGGCTGTTAAGAGCCTGGCCGGGCCTGGGTAATGGAGGGGGCGTGGCCTAATTGTGGGAGGCATGGCCACACCCCCTTGAAGAAAAATAAAATAAAAATTACCACTTTTGCAGCACCGCATAGCTGCGCTGTGCGCCGGGGAGGGGGGAGCTATAAGACCCCCAGCCCAGCGATAAGCAGGGGGGGCACGATCAGTGTGATTGCTCCCCCCCACAGCCATAGGAGACTGCTCCGGCTGCTGCAGAGCAGTCTCACACAGTAGCTCAGCACAAGCTGTGTGCTGGGCTGCTGTGTGGGAGGGGGGGGCCACGCCGGGCCCCTCTAGCAAGTCCGGGCCTGGGTAAACTGTACCCGCTCACCCCCCTCTCGGCGCCCATGATTATGTGTGAATTATATAACATTAAATGTATATTGAAAGCATGTTTGTTTTTTTATTTAATAGGTGCAATAGTTCTATACGTTTATCACAAGTTAAACATATATTTGCTCAGGCAAGTGAATTCAGAATACATGAAACTTAGTTATTCCAACGGATAGTTATTGTTAGCGACTATCAATAACAGTATTCAGATTGTAAAACCAGAAATTGTCATACCACCATCCATATCACCTACAGTATGTATGTATATATGTATGTATGTATATAGAATATCATGTTATTAAGTCCTGCTTTGGGCTGCCCAGATATAATGTCATCTCCAGCATCATCAACCATATTAATTATTTTCTCCCTCAAAAAAGAAAGAGTTATAGGGGGCGGGGGCGTAACCACAGGTATGGGGGCACCATAGCAAAATTTCCATGGGGCCTCCATAGGTCTAGCTATGTCCCCAATCGACCCCCCGCCCACCACTCTCCTGAGCCCGGTGCGCCGCTCCATCTCTCCTCACTTAAGCTGGGAAGAGGCGTGGCCATGGTCCGGGGATGTTAGAACAGCCACGTCTCCTCCCAGCATCTCTTATACCCCTTTTACACCAAAATCCCCGGGTCTGACCCGGGATTTGGAACACGTTTCCAACCCGGATCAGACGCGGGGCAACCCCCTTTTACACTGCGGCGTCGACCCGGGCTATGCCCGAGTCGGCACCATTCACACCTGTGCTGACCCGGCTGCCCAGCGAAGGTGACCAGTGCTTTTTCCCCTCCCTCCCCCCTCCGTGACCTACTTACCTTATCCTGCAGCGGTCTGGAGGCAGGGAGAGCAGGTGGGATGCGCTGCTTCGTGCCGCTCTGGCAGGCGCTGCTTGCAGTGGCCACTTGGAGATGATGTCATCTCCAAGCACCACTGAAGCCGGCCAATCAGGCGGCATGCGGCGCGACCCCGTCATCGTGAGCCGCGCCATTTCACATTGCAGGGTGACACAGGAACAACCCGCGCTCAACCCTGCAATGGAGCAGGGTCGGATCCCCGGGTCTCTGGACCCGGGTTGATCCGTTCACACCGACTAAATTCCCGGGATTATGTGCATCAACCCGGGATATTTCAGTCGGTGTAAAAGGGGTATTAGTGAGAGACGTATCAGAGGAGGGGGGGCCTGCAGTGCTGATGATCCGTGCAGCAAACTGCTTCCTAGTCATAGGCTGAAGTGTGCCATTGACTAAAAAGCAGTTTGCAGGAGGGATCATCAGTGGCTATTTGCCTTGTAATGCCGCAGAGGTGAGCTGGGTGCCCCATAACAACCGCACCCCCTACACCCACAGTAGTTATGCACCTGATAAGGGGAGATGCTTTAAACCTTCTAAAAAGGTCAAGTGTAGATGTTGCACATACAGTAGCAACCAGATCCTAGCTATAATTTTTCTAGTTCATTATATAAAATGACATATATCGTTGCTATGGGCAACTACGCCACCTGTCCTCTGAGATTTGATACACCTCCTCCATAATTGGCTATGTGCTGTGCCCAGTTCTATATAATAAAAAAAGGTGCAAAATAGAAAAACTCATCTATGGGAAGCACATTTTGATATTGCAGCACTGATAACCTTGAACTTTGCATACCTATAAGAAATGAACTGTAGTCTTCAGGTCTGTGAATTGCTTTGTTTTAATAGCTTGGGGCTGTCACACTGGGGATCCTATACACAACTTCCCCATGGCACTCAGACTCAGCAGGAGCTACCACAACCACTTTTGATTCTATCTGAGACATAGGAGGAGATGTACTGTATCAAACCTTGGAGAGAGATACAGTGCAGAGAGATAAAGTATCAACCAGTCAGCTCCTAATTGTCATTTTTCAAACTTTCAAACACAGCCTATAACATGGCAGTTATGAGCTGATTGGTTGGTATTTTATCTCTCTACACTTTATCGCTCTCCAAACTTTGACAAATCTCCCCCATTACTGAGCGATGTGTTTGGTTATTATTACTTAAATGTGGCTATGTGACTCACCCGTAATTCAGACAGGGGAAATGTATCTGCATTTAGTGTATTCTTTGTAATGTACCCTCTCCACGCTCCGTCCACTTTATCTCTATCCAAGGCTTAGTACATAGACCCCAAAGTACCAACTAATTAGCATCTAACTGTAATTTTTCAAACACAGGGCCTGATTCAGACCCGGTTGCTAAGCTGCGTTCGCTTGCTAGGGGCGATAATCACACATCTGCACATGCGTATGCGTCAAAGTACACATGCGTGAACCAGTCACTTTGGGAATCGTGTGCATGTAGTACACAGACTGGACGCTACTTTGAGTGACAGATTGCGCTGTTTATGGGTGGTGACAGGGGAAGGGGCTTGTGAACGGGGGAGTGGATGTGAGAACAAAGGCGTGTCTGAGCGTCAAAACGGAGTTTAATGGCTGTGCATAATTAGCAAAGTAGCGTCATTGAACACGTCACTTAGTTGTTTTTGGCCTGAATTGATCGCAGTGCTTGTGGTGGGGTAGGGTCTACCTCAAGGGCTGCGAGCTGCTCCGATGGCTCTCAATGTTACCGATTATTCATACACTTCCTGGAGATGACGTGGGTTAAGAATGAAAAGTGGGCGTCTTTATACACCAGCGTGCACTCACTGCCGTCGCTCTCTAAGACATAGAGGCGTCCTTAAGCCAGACAGTGCGATCGCGGGATTTGTATACCCGGACCCTTTTGGCAGTGAGCGAGCGCAGCTTAGCGACTGGGTCTGAATCTGTCCACAGTCTATAATATGGCAGTTAGAAGCGGATTGGTTGGTACTTTTATCTCTCTACACATTATCTCTCTCCAAGGTTTGATACATATCCCCCTATAGTTGTTGTCTCCTGAATTTCAGGGAGTTCCCCAAGACTTTGGAGAGAGTAAATTTGCTTCCTGGATCCACCCACTTCACAGTGGTAGTGGGTGGTCTTAGGGGAGGGGAATGGGGGGGACTAAATTACATGATTAGTTGTAATTTGCAACATTGTGACCCTGTTCCCTGCTGCCGCAAATCACATAATTGTTCAGTGAGGGGCAAGGCCATGTTGACCCTTGGTTCTCCACCCATGACCCCACTCCTGCCCCTACGCCCGCTCTACATGACCTTGAGCTTTAGTAAATGGCGGTAAGTATGATCTGAGGGCATGTGCTTTTCAAACATACTAAAAGACGGGACAGTATAGTTGCACTGTAACAATTTGTTCATCGGGGTAAAATTAATATGGGAAATTGCAAATATTATTTATGAGTAAAGGCTTGATTCACTAAGCTTTTATTAAAAATTGAGTTACACAGTGTCTTCTACTAGTTGAGGGTTATTAAAAATAAAAAGGTTGTTAATTGTAAATGAAGTTTTGACAAGCCATGAGTCTTGATTCACTTATGAAATAACAGATGTACAGTAATGTGTAATTAAGTCTAGTTCTTCTAAGCATATTATGACTGGAAAAAACATTAATACAAGATTTGCTATGCAGAAAACTGACAATGCAAATAATTAGAGATATTATCAATCATGGGTTCTTATTAACTACAGTATATAAAGCCTACATGACTCCTTGTCAGGTTGTACTGTAATAGGTACGGGAAGAGAGAGGGCACACCCAGGCCTGTGTCATTCCAAACTCACTTCTTACTGAATTCTAAATATACTTTTACTTATTTTTACTATAGAAAGCAGCTGAAAGATCACATAAATAATTTGCCATCCATGTAATTATCCTTTTGGGTAATTGGGATTTTATTTATTATTTGTGTGGTATTCGCTTTAAGCATGCTGTGCAACCTCCCTGAAACAAATACTCAAGTAGGGCCAGATCTACAGTGGGTCTATTGGGTGCAGCACATATGGGGCCCAGAGGTGAGGAGGGAGCAGGCAAAGACTCAGTTCCAAGGTCCCTTCAAAAGGGCAGAGTGGAGACCTCTTATGAGCGCCACATGCACAAAAAAGAACCCCGGTCTGCTCCTTTTAGACTGGAGCGGAGGCCCAGGAAGCTAGATAGGCATTATTGGGCACCCATCCCAAATTTTGCTACAGGGTTGGACAAAGCACTGTTCCACCCCTATGTACAAGTGAAGCTTTTTCCACACTGGGAAGAAAATATTTACTTTGCTTTTTTTTTTTTCTTGATTGCCAGTTTGTCACTCACCACTGTTTGGATAGTTCAAGATATCTTCGGTGTTGATTCCATTTAACATATGGCCATTTTGAAGGTTTGCTATTGCAGACAGCTCCAGCCTGTAACCATAAACAGTACCGACAGCCACTACAATCAAAAGCAGCCACAGAGGAGACCCATGCTGTCTCTGGACCCCTGAGAGCATTAAAAAAAAAAGACAATATTGGAACGGTGGTACTCAATAGTGAATATAATTGTTTATGTGCCCAATACAATAATATCTGTAACCTTTTTTAGTCAAAAGATAGTTATATAGATGGGACAGCCTTGCACAATTTTTTTTATATATATATATATATATATATAATTGTGCATGACTGACCCATCTCCTCAATGCACGCGTAGTGGAAACCTGGGCGCATGTTCTATCTGTGCCAATGTGAGGGAGA
>JAUIMM010004022.1:0-26961 GCA_031769625.1 Taudactylus pleione
GGCGCGATCGTGAAAAGTGCCGTTTGGGAGCCCAAACAGGACACTTTTCGCCGATTTCAGCCCGCACCCCTCTGTGGCTGCGAGCTGAAATAGAGCGCTAGCAGCTGATCGCACCCGACAGGAGCAACAATAGAATAGCTCCGTCGGGTGCGAAGGGGGGGATAATCAATTGAATTCCGCCCTTTGATTCAGAGGGCAAAACTTACTAAGCGGCAGTTTGATGGCGGTTTCTATTCTATTCTAAACCCCAGCAGTTTGGTGGCGGGTACTATAAACCTCCCATCGTCTGAGGATTGACCCGCGAGTTAATCAGTGACAATAAAACATAATCAATTGAAATAAAGACACAGAGACTTGTATTTGGCAGAATTGTTAGCTATTTTATTTAAATAATGAATTAGTTACTAAAATTAATTAAATGAATTTAAATATGGTGGCAAAGAAAGAACGGCTAACAACAGCCCGAGCCTAACACTATAAACACTCTAACCACAACACATACACTCAAGCCTTCTACCTTGACTACCCACCCGATAAGGCGATGATGCTGCCCCCGGCGGGGTGGTCCAGCAGACTTTAACAGTCAACGAAGGTGAGCCAAACAGAGTAAACCAATATTCACAGTGCTAATAAGTAACCTGCCGTTCTTTCCCGCCTAAAATAGCCAACGAAGAAATCACCAAACATAACTCAAAGAGAGCACATAACGTAAAATTTAGGGAGGGAGGGTGGGAAGACAGGAACAAAAGAGGCTGACTCCGCCTCCAACAATCTCTGATATCCCTGCTAAAACCTACAATCCTAAGAACCCATAGGCCCTAATTATCACATGATTCCCCACACTGGTCCGCCCCCAGCCTAGGAGGTTTAACCCCCTCCACTCCTATACAGTCATTTTGTTTATTTTCTGTTCTAAACTCCAGGGGTTTGGTGGCGGTTTTGCAGCAGTTTCTAACTGACAGCCCTGTTCTATTCTATTCTAAAATGTGTTTTGCTGTGGTTTGTCGGCGGTTTTGCTATCTGCAGATTTACTAAGGCCAAAACCGCTGCAAAACTGCCATCAAAACACATTTTAGGGGGCGTGGCCTAGCTGTCAGGCAGATCGGACGTGTTCCTGCACTGCTCCCGGGACAGTCCCTCTAATATACAGACCCCGTTGATTCTGAGGGTCCTCTGCCCCTACCTGGTCCCTTGTGGGTCTGCTCTCCTTCCGTCCGAGCTCCGTGGGCGGAATTGTCTCTCCGGAGACCCCGCGGCCTACCTCACCTCCGGAAGCCGCGGGCTAAATTTTGGTCTCATCATCGCCGTGAGTTCTCACCGCTCTTCAGGCCTGCTCAGCCTTGCCGGGACCCCAGGCGAGACTCCACATACCCTCCTGGGCCCCGGTGGAGGCGTCTGCGCTTGTTGCCGCGAATCGCGGGAGGCGGCCATCTTTAGCCCTCCCTTCTCCCATAGAGGTCTCTGGATAAGGCAAGGAGTGGAGGGGGAGTGCATCCGAGGGTTGACCAGGCTGTCCTACTGTCCTGCCTGTGTCTCTGACCAGCCTGCTTTGCCCTATACTGGCTCCTGATGTTACTGGCCTGCCTCTTACAGGGATAAGGCAAATAAGACACTCATTATTATCTTTCCTTGGAGGAGCTTTCTTCTGTGTAAGATCTGTGTCCTCCCTGCACCCAGTGGACACTAAGCCTTCAAATGCATGTCCTGACAGCCTTAGCCATGATATAAATATAAGGCACTGAGGGGAAAGTGTAATATGACACCCATTTTCTGCTATGCCTAGTTATCCATCCTTTCCTTACTACGTTAATTTGCTCTGATATGTTCCCTCATGGGGAGACGCAGTATTGCTAAACGCCCTGCTGCCACTCCAGTTAAGCCTCCACCTAACACTGCGTTCCATACTCTATTTGGCGTTTCCACACCAGCGACTGGTACTCCTCCAGGACCTACCTCTCCACATATGGCTTCAGGGAGCTCTGATGGAGGCTCTACCCCGCAGTCTCATCACCCCATCTTACTCCACCTGTTCCTGCTAATTCGTCCGATATTGGGGAGATTCTGCAACATATACGGTCCTTGCCGTCTCGACAGGATATTCAACAGGATCTACAATTATTGGAACAAAGAATTCAGGAAATAGTCCAGACTCACATCTCCTCCATCCGTTCGGACCTCACTCACGTAGCAGAGAGAGTGGTTTCCTTGGAAGATCATGTGGATTCTGTCGATACCCAGCTTGGCGACTGCAACGCTTTGCTCTCTCGTCACTCTCGTATATTGTTGGAAATGCAGAGTAGACTGGATGATGTTGACAACAGGGGTAGACGTAACAATTTGCGGATCTGTGGGGTCCCCGAAGATATTACCCAGTCGGGAATTGAAGATGCTCTCACTAAAATATTTAATGAACTTCTGCATGTTGACCCGGATACTAGGATCCAATTTGACCGAGCTCATAGGGCTTTGCGCCCTAAGGGTATGCCCTCTGAAAAACCCAGAGACATTATATGTCGACTGCACTACTATACGGTGAAGGAGCAAATTCTACGACAAGCCAGACAAACTAAAGAGATCGACTTCTTCAATGGATGTTCAGTACAGATTTTCCAGGACCTCTCGTGGTCAACGCTTCAACAGAGGCGCCTCCTCCGCCCACTCACAGAGGAGTTACACAAGCATGACATTAAATTCCGCTGGGGCTTTCCGCTAAGTATACAAGTGATGCATGAGGGGAAGCTTCATATTCTTCGAGAATCTGCTGAACTGCCCCAATTCTGTTCTTCTCTTGGTCTGCCTGCTGTTTCGGTCCCTAACTGGCTGGATTTATTGGATACCAGCGTTCCCTTGTCATCTCATAGGGAGACCTGGCAGCAATCTCGAGGTTCCAGACGTAGACCGGGAAGAGATCCTGCAGCTGAGAGCGAGGAAACTACTTGATCAGGAAAGTTAGGATTATCCGTAATCTCCCTTTGTGTACTCATTGCCTTTTTGTGGACTTCTTGTTGATATATGCTGTTTTCCTATACATTATAGGATGCTAGTTGCTGTTATATGTGCATCTATTTGAGATCCTGTTATTTGTTTGCATAGGTCCCAATAGGCCTTGAGCAGTTCTTCTGTTTAGCTTGATCTTTTTCATGGATATCTCTAATCTACTAGCTAAATGTCTTTCTAATGATCTTACATATTTTATTGTTCTAGGCGACTATTTGTTTTTCTATTAATTTAGATAGGTCCCATTTGTTTTTTTTTGTTTTTTGTTTTTTTTGGACCTATTTGGGGTGTCATGTTCATTACTACCCTCCTATGTCCCCCTACTCCGTTGTGTATACAGTGTCCATGGACCCCTTAGGGGCTTTCATGGCCTTTATTAAGGAGTTTCAGTTTCATTTTTATGCTATTTTCATTTTCAGTTTTGAATTGAGATTGCTAACATGCCCTTTGTTTTTTATGATTTGTTCTGTGTTTTTTTTGTTTTTTCCTCATTTCCTTCTTTCCTTCCTTCCCTTTTGTGTCTCTTTCTCCCTCGTTATTGTTTTGCTGATAGACACTATCTGTATGCAGGTATTTGATTTATGTACCCAACATTCAAGACGCTCACCCACACACTTTAAATATGGCTAAGTTATCTATTGTATCTAACAATGTAAAGGGTCTTAATATACCGGAGAAACGATCCAGTCTTTTACATACGTTGCAAATGGATAAGGTAGATATAGCTTTTATCCAGGAGACGCATTTTAAGAAAGGTGTGGCCCCGTCTTTACGCTCTCATTATTTTCCAGTGGGGTACTTTAATGATTTCTCCGAAGCCAAGGCTAGAGGGGTGGCCATCTTGTTTTCTAAACATCTAGTGCTTTCTGATATCTCAGTTGTGCGTATTGGAGATGGTAGGGGTTTATTAGTTAAGGTCACCATAGCCAACCAAAAATATTCCCTGGTAAATTTATATGTTCCCAACAGGGGTCAGTCTGGCTTTCTACGTAAGTCGTTAGAATCGATAGAGGACCAGTTGGAGGGCATCCGAGTGGTCGGTGGAGATTTTAATTGGGCCTTGGAGCCTTCTCTTGATTCCACTTCTGGTTCTCTATTAAAGAGACTAAGAAATTTAGACTGACATTGCACAATAAAAAGAAAACTGAAAGCAGGGATGCTTTGTTATCCAAAATCCGGATGCTCGAACTTACCCATAAAAATACTATGGCCTCTGATATATTTGTAGAACTTCAAAAGGCTAGAGATGCTCTTAACAATTTACTATATGAAGGGGCTAGGAGAGGGTTTCGAAGATGTCGCCATAAGTACTATCGTTGGGGAACAAACCAGGCAAAATGTTGGCTAGGGCTCTTAGAGCTCAGAGATCCTTGACTTATCTCCAATGTATCAAGGATCATACGGGCAAACTTTGTCATACAGACAAAGATATTGCAGCAGTCTTTCAGTCTTTCTACTCTACCCTATATAACCTAGGTCCGGATAATGTGAATTTAGATCATGCAGCTCGGGTATCGCAGATTCAGAGGTATCTAGAAGAAATAGCTTTCCCTACTCTCCCCGAGGCGGTAACAAAGGCTCTGGACTCCCCTTTTACAGAAGACGAATTATCTGCTGCTATTAAGTCCTCTCCTGGTAAGAGTCCCGGACCGGATGGCTTCACGCTGTCTTATTACAAGGCGTATCAAGACATTCTCTTGCCGCTTTTGTTAAGGGCCTGTAATGCTGTTTCAGCGCATACCCCTTTTTCCGGTCAATCGCTTGCAGCACACATTACGGTTGTCCCTAAGGAGGGCAAGGATCCATCATTACCGGCGAGTTATCGTCCGATATCTCTTCTAAATGTAGACGTTAAGCTTTATGCGAAGCTTATAGCCAATCGGCTTAAGCCTCTTCTTCCGTCTATCATCCACTCGGACCAGGTGGGGTTTGTCCCAGGTAGAGAGGCGAAAGACAATACCACCAAGGTCCTTGACCTGATACACCATGCAGTTTCCTCTGACATTCCCATGATGCTCCTCTCCACTGATGCTGGAAAGGCATTCGACCGGGTGGATTGGGGCTTCATGACAGGGGTGTTGCAGCGCTTAGGTTTGGGTGAAGTCTTCCTTTCAAAAATCCTGGCTCTATATAGGGCCCCTTCGGCCCAGATACGAGTGAATGGGATTTTGTCGACTCCAGTGCATATATCGAATGGTACTCGTCAGGGCTGTCCGCTCTCTCCCTTGGTTTTTGTACTGTGCATGGAAGCCCTGGCGAGGGCAATTAGAGCAAACCCTAATATAACTGGCCTTAAAGTGGGTTCACAAGACTATCGCCTTGCCCTCTTTGCGGATGACCTGCTAGCGATATTAACTAATCCGGTTATCTCTCTCCCTAACTTAATGAGAGAATTCCAGCGTTTTGGGGATCTCTCTAATTTTAAGATTAATTATAGTAAATCTGTTGCCTTAAATGTCACCGCTTCGGTTGAGACAGTGTCTGCACTTAGTGCCTCCTTCCCCTTTAAATGGCAGGCTTCTTCTCTTAAGTATTTAGGCATCTGTATCCCTAGACGTATATGTGACTTGTTTGCCCTTAACCATACACCGTTGCTTAGCTCCATTCGTAAAGAATTGGATCGGTGGGGTATGCAGGGGTTTTCGTGGCTGGGCCGTCTAAATATTATCAAAATGAATATTCTACCGCACCTCTTATATCTACTGCAGACTACACCGATTGCCTTACCCTCTGGCTTCTTGTCGGAAGCACATACCCTCATCCGAAAATTTGTCTGGGGGGTAGAAAGCCCAGATTTAAGCATGAAGTGCTTTTTAGGCGGAACTGCAGGGGAGGCCAACAATTGCCAATGATATCCACATACCATCAGGCCATTATACTCGGTAGAGTTCTGGACTGGACTCGGGGCACAGTGGGTAAGCAATGGGTGGAACTGGAGGTGGAATCATCCAATCTTCATTTGAGCACTTTGCTGTGGTGCTCTAAAATTGCTCGTTCCTCACACCCAATAGTCGTCCCTACATTGGAAATATGGAAAAAATTTCGTGCTAAATCTGGGATTTCTTCAGTAATATCTCCTCTTACTCCTATCCTTTATAATCCCCTTTTCCCTCCCGGGACCTCAGGGCGGTTTTCCTCCACATGGTTGATGCAGGGATTTCTAGGGCAGGCCACCTTGTGTCCAATGGTCAATATATAACTTTTTCAGATTTTTGTAACAATACTTCTCTTACAAACCAAAGTCTCTGGGCCTACATTCAGATTAGACATTTTGCCTCTTCTCTTGGGGGCCCTTCAGTATTTGCTAGAGATATGACCCCCTTTGAATCTATGTGTTCGCAACGGCAGTCTCCCACACATATAATTTCGGGTATATACAAGATTTTATTACATAACATGTTTGAAGATGACCCTCTTTTTGTAAAGGCCTGGGATAGAGACTTTATTAAAAAAAGACATACATATTAATTGGGATAAAGTGTTCCAAGTTACTAGTATGTGTTCCAATAGTTTGGAAATTTTGGAAACGCAGTATAAGGTAATGACAAGATGGTACCGCTGCCCGGTCATTCTCCATAAATGCTATCCCACGGTGTCCCCTCTCTGCTGGAGATGTTTTGGGGAAACAGGTACGATGATGCACATCTGGTGGGATTGTTCACTAATTGCCCCCTTTTGGGTAGGGATAATAGCCTTGGCTTCGGAGATATTGGGTTACTCTGTATCATCTGGTCCGGACTTCTGGCTGCTCTCCCATACATCCGACCCGATTTCTCTTTATAAAAAGTCCCTTCTTCGACATATTAATAATGCTGCTAGGGCGGTACTCCCAGTTCGCTGGCGCTCTCGGATCCCTCCGACAGTGTGGGATTGTTGTCAACGCCTTGACTTTTACATGACCATGGATTAGGGGTGAGCGGGTTCGGATTTCTGAAATCCGAACCCCCCCGAGCCCCCCCGATCCGAGTCAGGCTCGACTTTTCCTGCCTGACTCGGATTTGAAATCGAGGCAAAACGTCATCATCCCGCCTTCCGAGTCTCGCGGGTTTTGGATCCTATATAAGGTATCCGTGTCGGCGCCATTTTCTCACTCGGCTGTGGACAGTGAAGAGGGAGGGTGGGAGTTAGGGCTGGCTGGGCTGTGTAGTGTAGTGCAGAGTAGTGTTGTCCTGCGCTGTGCTGCTGTTGTCCACTACTTCAAAGTCCATAGGGGCTGGCTGTGTTGTGCTGTGCTGCTGTTGTTAATAGGGGCTGTGTCCACTACTTCAAAGTCCATAGGGGCTGGCTGGACTGTGTTGTGCAGTCAGTTCTCCATAGGGGCTGTGTCCACTCCAAAGTCCTGTGCAGTGTCCCAGTCCTAAAGGGGTGCTGTAGTGTTGTCCAGGGGGTACTCTGTCCATCAGGGGTGCTCCCCCCAAGTGCTAAAAAAATAATATATTTTCTGTGTTTGTGAATTGTGTGCGCAGTAGCCGCACGTGCATCAACAAAGTAGTGCCAAGCGTGCGCCTGTGTCATAAGTAAAGGGCCGGCTGGCTTGACCGTTAAAGGGTGCTGTAACCCCCAAAGTACACTCCAGTCCAAACCAAAAAAAAAATAATTTTCTGTGTTTGTGAATTGTGTGCGCAGTAGCCGCACGTGCATCAACAAAGTAGTGCCAAGCGTGCGCCTGTGTCATAAGTAAAGGGCCGGCTGGCTTGACCGTTAAAGGGTGCTGTAACCCCCAAAGTACACTCCAAACCAAATAAAAAAATATTTTCTGTGTTTGTGAATTGTGTGCGCAGTAGCCGCACGTGCATCAACAAAGTAGTGCCAAGCGTGCGCCTGTGTCATAAGTAAAGGCCGGCTGGCTTGACCGTTAAAGGGTGCTGTAACCCCCAAAGTACACTCCAGTCCAAACCAAAAAAAAAATTATTTTCTGTGTTTGTGAATTGTGTGCGCAGTAGCCGCACGTGCATCAACAAAGTAGTGCCAAGCGTGCGCCTGTGTCATAAGTAAAGGGCCGGCTGGCTTGACCGTTAAAGGGTGCTGTAACCCCCAAAGTACACTCCAAACCCCCCAAAAAATAATTTTCTGTGTTTGTGAATTGTGTGCGCAGTAGCCGCACGTGCATCAACAAAGTAGTGCCAAGCGTGCGCCTGTGTCATAAGTAAAGGGCCGGCTGGCTTGACCGTTAAAGGGTGCTGTAACCCCCAAAGTACACTCCAGTCCAAACCAAAAAAAAATTATTTTCTGTGTTTGTGAATTGTGTGCGCAGTAGCCGCACGTGCATCAACAAAGGAGCAGCGCCAAGCGTGCGCCTGTGTCCCATAAGTTAAGAGCCGGCTGGCTCATTTCTTAAAGGCTGGTGTAACCCACAAAGTGCACTACTCTCCAGCAAAAATAAAAAAATATTTTCTGTGTTTAGCCGCACGTATATATCAAATCGATATAACATAAATGGAGGACCAAACTTTCTCCGATAAAAATAAAATAGAGAAAGATCAAGAACCACTTCCTCCTAGTGCTGAAGCTGCTGCCACTAGTCATGACATAGACGATAACATGCCATCAACGTCGTTTGCCAAGGCCGATGCCCAATGTCATAATAGAGGGCACATACAATCCCAAATGACAAAGTTCAGGAAAATGACCTTGAAAAAAACATTTAAATCAGCTGAAGAAAAACGTAAACTTGCCAATATGCCATTTATGACACGGAGTGGCAAGGAACGGCTAAGGTCGATCCCTAGTATGTTCATGACTAGTGGTTCAGCTTCACATGACGATGGAAGCCCTCCTCCCACTAAAAAAATCAAAAGAGTTAAGCTGGCAAAAGCACAGCGAAGAACTGTGCTTTCTAAGAAGATATCGCAAATCCCCAAGGAGAGTCCAAGTGTGGTGGTGGTTGCGATGCCTGACCTTCCCAGCACTGGACGGGAAGAGGTGGCTCTTTCCACCATTTGCACGCCCCCTGCAAGTGCTGAAAGGAGCACCCACAGTCCACTTGCTGATATGCAAATTGAAGATGTCACTGTTGAAGTACAACAGGATGAGGATACTGGTGTAGCTGGCGCTGAGGAGGAAGTTGGCGAGGAGGATTCTGATGGTGATGTGGTTTGTTTAAATCAGGTTCCGGGGGAGACAGTTGTTGTCCGTGGGATGAAAAAGCCCATCACGGTCATGCCTGGGCAGAAGACCAAACATTCCACCTCTTTGGTCTGGCAATATTTCTATCCAAATCCGGACAACAACTGTCTTGCCATATGTACCTTATGTAAAGGTGGAATAAGTAGGGGTAGGGACGTTAACCACCTAGGAACATCCTCCCTTATACGGCACCTGCAGCGCGTTCATAATAAGTTACTGTCAAGTTCAGAAACTTTGGCTAAGACCGTAAGCAGTCCAGGGACACCTAAATCCCGTTGTCCTGTTGTATCCAAGCGCCTGCAAACCACACCGTCAACTCCCTCCTCGTCAATTTCCTCTTTAGTCAGGATCGGAAGTAGTCCTGCAGGCCATGTCACTGGCATGACTGACTCTCCTATCCCGGATTCCTCCGGAGGATCCTGCATTGCTACGCCTCCTGCTGCCGCTGCTGCTGTTGCTGCTGCTGGGAGTCGTTCATCATCCCAGAGAGGAAGTAGGAACACCACTACTTTTACTAAACAATTGACCCTCCAACAGTCCTTAGCGAGGAGGATGAAGTACGACAGCAGTCATCCTGAAGCAAAATGTATAACTGAGGCCTTGACTGCTATGTTGGTGTTAGACGTGCGTCCGGTATCCGCCATTAGTGCAGTGGGATTTAGACAATTGATGGAGGTAGTGTGTCCCCGGTTCCAAATCCCGTCTAGATTCCACTTCACTAGGCACGGCGATACCGAGACTGTACAGAAACGTCAGAAAGTGTCCTCAGTGTCCTGAAAAATGCCGTTGTACCACAATGTCCACTTAACCACGGACATGTGGACAAGTGGAACAGGGCAGACTAAGGACTATATGACTGTGACAGCCCACTGGGTAGATGTATCACCTTACGCAGCAACAGCAGCAGCGTCACCAGTCGCAGCATCTCAGAAACGCCAGCTCGTTCCAAGGCAGGCTACGCTGTGTATCACCGGTTTCAGTAAGAGGCACACCGCCGACAACCTCTTAGAGAAACTGAGGGAAATCATCGCCCAGTGGCTTACCCCACTTAGACTCTCCTGGGGATTTGTGATATCTGACAACGCCACCAATATTGTGCGGGCATTACATCTGGGCAAATTCCAGCACGTCCCATGTTTTGCTCACACAATAAACTTGGTGGTGCAGAATTTTCTGAAAAGCGACAGGGGCGTGCAGGAGACGCTTTGGGTGGCCCGAAAAATTTCTGGCCACTTTCGCCATTCAGCGACTGCGTGCCGAAGACTGGAGCGCCAGCAAACACTCTTGAACCTGCCCCGCCATCACCTGAAGCAAGAGGTTGTGACGCGGTGGAACTCAACCCTCTATATGCTTCAGAGGATGGAGGAGCAGCAAAAGGCCATACAAGCCTATACATCCACCTATGACATAGGCAAAGGAGGGGGTATGCACCTGACTCAAGCGCAGTGGAGAATGATTTCCGTGTTGTGCAAGGTTCTTCAGCCCTTCGAACTTGCCACACGTGAAGTCAGTTCAGACACTGCCAGCTTGAGTCAGGTCATTCCCCTCATCAGGCTTTTGCAGAAGCAGCTGGAGAAAGTGAAGGAGGAGCTAAGACGGAGCGATTCCGCTCGGCATGTGGGACTTGTGGATGAAGCCCTTCATTCGCTTTGCCAGGATTCCAGGGTGGTCAATCTGTTGAAATCAGACCACTACATTTTGGCCACCGTGCTCGATCCTAGGTTTAAAGCCTATGTGGTGTCTCTCTTTCCGGCCGACACAAGCCTGCAGAGGTGCAAAGACCTGCTGGTGAACACACTGTCAGCTGAAGCGGAACGTGACACGTCAACGGCTCCTTCTTCATTTTCTCCCGCAACTGGGGCTGCCAGGAAAAAACTTAGGTATCCTAAGCAACCCGCTGGCGGTGATGCAGGGCAGGCAGGACCAAGTTTGGACATCTGGTCCGGACTGAAGGACCTGGCAACAATTTCTGACATGTCTACTGTCACTGCATATGATACTGTCACCATTGACAGAATGGTGGAGGATTACATCGGTGACAGCATCCAAGTAGGCATGTCAGACAGTCCATACCTGTACTGGCAGGAAAAAGAGGCAATTTGGAGGCCCCTGTACAAACTGGCTCTATTTTACCTGAGTTGCCCCCCCTCCAGTGTGTACTCCGAAAGAGTGTTTAGTGCAGCCGGGAACCTTGTCAGCGAAAGGCGTAGGAGGTTGCTTCCACAGAATGTGGAGAAGATGATGTTCATCAAAATGAATTATCAGCTCTTCCAGGGAGACCAGCCTCCAGAAGGTACAGAGGGACCTGTGGTGGTGGATTCAAGTGGGGACGAGTTAATACTTTGTGAGGATGAGGATGTACACACTGAAGAGGGTGAGGAATCGGTGGATGAGGAGGATGAGGATGACATCTTGCCTCCGTAGAGCCAGTTTGTGCAGGGACACATTAATTGCCAGCTTGTTTTGTGGGGGCCCAAACGAACCAATCATTTCAGCCACAGTTGTGTGGCAGACCCTGGCGCTGAAATGATTGATTTGTTAAAGTGTGCATGTCCTGTTTATACAACATAAGGGTGGGTGGGAGGGCCCAAGGACAATTCCATCTTGCACCTCTTTTTTTCTTTGCATTATGTACAGTTTGGGGCCTAGTTTTTCTAACTGCCATCCTGCCTGCCACTGCAGTGTCACTCCTAGATGGGTCACGTGTTTGTGCCGCCCACTCGTGTCGCTTAGCATAGTCATCCAGCTACCTCGGTGCAACCTTTTGGACATAAAAACACTATTGTGAGGTGTGAGGTGTTCAGAATAGACTGGAAATGAGTGGAAATTAAGGTTATTGAGGTTAATAATAGCATAGGAGCAGAAAAACCTACAAATTCTGTGATTTTAGCTGTTTTTATGCTTTTTTTCAAAAAAATACAGATCCAAAACACAAAACCCAGAACCCAAAACACGGAAGGGTGGTTTTGGCAAAACCAATCCAGATCCAAAACACGAAGAAAGATCCAGATCCAAAACCAAAACACAAAACACGAAAAGTGGCCGGTGCACACCCCTATAGTAAATATACCCCTAAGAGTAGATTGCTTATATAGAGCTGGTTCCAATGGGCGTGAAGCCTGGAATGCACTTTGCAGCAGTGACGTGCGGTGAGGTCAATGGCTGGAGAGGCACACATGGAGATGGGTCTGAGTACTGGGAGCCTGTCTCATATCCTACTCACTGTAACTCTCCCCTCACTACACTTCAGTATCCATTGATTCTCCTACCTGCATCACTTGTCTTCCCTTTCTGCTGAGCTCCGATCTCTAAACACTGCAGTGCACTTCCTGGTCACATGACACATCCAAAATGTCCATCAGTGCTCAAAGCACGCCACCCATACTCAGAGGCATGCCTCTATTAGCTCTCTTTCTGTGCAGCTTACTGCCCGTGGTGTGGCCCCATCTCCAGCTCTGCAAGCAGTGTCTGACTATATAGAAGCGAGGCTGACCTGTTCCTGCCTCATCTCTCATCTCCCTGCTGTCCCAGGGAGCTCCACAATGCTGGTGAGTATTAACTATAAAAATGATTACAATAAAAAAAGAAGAAGCTTATAAGTTATAAATATCTTCTTTGTATTTTTCTAATCATTTTATATCAAATCTCAGGAGTATGACAAGGGAGGCTCTGTCTCCTCTTCCTACCCTGACTGCACGTCCCTGCTTTGCAGACTACTAGGCACACCTGTGCACTAAGAGCAGGTTTTGCAACTATAACTAACCCTTTATGGTTCAGTTTTATTAACAGTATTAACTTTTTTGCACGTGCCCTGGCCAGGCACTCAATGCCACTTTTTGGATTGGAATTGATTTTCATTAATCCCCATTAATCCAAGTCTATAAGGAGTCTGAAGGCTGGAAAAATAAGATACACTGTCCCAGTGGAGCAACTGGCATATGGAAGCCTAAATAATGCAAAGAGAGCAGATTTCCTTGTTCATATTAATGCCTTTGTAAATGCAATTTAAGTTAGACGAAAAAGGGGGTCAGTACATTGATTTATCTTCTATTAAATGCTCAGTATCTGCTTATAGACTGTATATACAGTAGCTTCTTGGGAACATGTATTCACTGCACCTCATCTCAGCATACCCGCAATTCTCCCTGTAATGCCTGGATTTCAATTTAACATCCGTTAAAGGATATTCATAATTATCACAATTCCTATACTAAGTTAAAATATTGTTACATTGCCCTTAACTGCTAAAGGAAAAATCATTTTTCTTATTTTTTATTATTAAACAGGGTTTCAAAATGTGACAATGATAATAAAACTTTCCTTCAGATGTAAAGAATACAATATAACATGGCATGCTGATGAACATCTATAGATATTAATGAAAGCATACATTACCGTTTCTATAGGCTCGTCCTTGGCATGAAGCTGGTTCTGTGATGTGCTGCTAGCTGAAACCTTACGTCAACTGCTTATGTCGATTGTTTGACTTCTTTCTTAGCTTTGACCTGGCAAAGCTAATCAGCCTGTTAAGTACTTCACTGTAGGGTTTAGCCTAATTTAATTCCATAATGTATCTCTACAACCAGATAAAGGACTGCCTGTGTTTTGCTGCACAACGTCATTAAGACTGTAGAGACAATGTCACTAGAAGGACAGTCTTGCTGAGCAATAGCAAATTTTATACAGCATGTAAGTATTTAATATAGAAGTACACCAGTACCAAACCGTGGTAGATTAGATGGGTAGAATTTATGGGTCGTATATTGTAATCTTGTTAGAGTCTTTCTGCTGAATATAAAAAGGTATTACGGTTTCTAAAGCATTCCAGATGCAATCGATATCAGTGCTGTCAACTCTCACCGTAAATCATTTTTTTAACCAACAATTATATTAAGATAGACTGACAGCTTAATTGTTACTTACATGTTAATATGCTATTACAAAATGTGTCAGAAATTAGTGAATCAAGCGTGTATTAGCACAGGAGGTGGCCTGTATGTCGTTAACGAGGGTCCCATTCCTTGTTGCGGCGCATATGCGCAGTATCGTCTGAAAAATGGTACATTTTATCCGGTACTTTCTACAGAAATATGGTGCCAGCACCATATTCTGAAGAAATTACCGGAAAAATGGTGCCAGCACCAACAAGGTAAGTAAATTCAAAGGGGCAGTGTGGACCCCCTATTTACTCAGGGGTCTGTTGTGCACTGCACCCATTATAGATATGCTACTGTAGTGATAAGGCAGCATCTATAGCAAAAATGGATACGGCATAAAACTACAGAGTCTCTAAATCATTAGTGTGACAGTTCTTTGTGATTGTAGTGACTGAGGAAATGTATCAATCCTGATAAGATTACTGCCATAACAAAGGCTCTGAGTGCCCTGTGCTGGCCCCACCCCTTTGCACATGACGTCTTTCATAGGGGACGGGACTGCCGGCACCCAGAACTGCAGCAGTGCCCGGTGAGTCTTGAAGATGCTCTGGGCAGCTGTAATTATGGCATGTTGTCTGCCTGTAGCATCCAATGGATGCATACTTGCCGACTATCTGGCTGCCCCTTCCGGCTTGACTGGGGGGAGTGGCCAGCAAACGGGGGCGGGGCTGGCCAGATGACAAGAGTTTTGGGGCGGAGCCACGCGATCGCGTCATTTTGGCCCCGCCCCCGCTACACACTGCCGATATTACAGGCAGTGTGAAGCAGGGGGCGGGGCCAAAATGATGCGATTCGGCATGAATCGCGTCACAGGCCCCCCGATGCCGGGGATTCTCTTGTAATTGCGGTGGGGGGCAGGAGTGGTCGGCAGCTTCCGGGAGACTTGCCTGCCTTCCCAGGAGGTCAGGAGCGGCACCCGATTTTCAGGAGGCTCCCGACCAAATCGGGAGGGTAGGCAAGTATGAATGGACGCTACGGGTGGCACTGACGCAACAATACTGGCTGCAGGGCGCTGTTTAAGCGATGTTGCTGCCCCCAGAGCCCTGAGCTCTGTGCAACCGCACAGGTCGCACACCCCTAGTTATGGCCCTGCTGCCTATGCATACACTAGCAACTAGTGACATCACTGAGGCACAAAGTGTTCAGTTTGTAATTACAGCTTGTGATATATTGTGCAGTGTGGGTGAAAAGAAAGGAGAAATGGGAAGATGAACAAGGATAACCTTTGGCAAAGGGCTAAATATTGAGGAGGAGGAACATAAACTCAGATAGTAGAATGTAATAAGAACTGTCCATAGCCGTTGACAGATAAGTGTGTCTAACTCTAGACTGCAATGGGAAAAAGCTGCTTTAACAAAAAAGACGTTTTCAGTGGAAAAATAATCAGGTAACACCACAAAAGCTGTAAAGATAATGTCGTGTGTTACGGGGACCAGGGCCAGATTAACAATAGGGCGAATGGAGCTACAGTTTCAGACATCCACATAAGAAAGGCCCATCATCACCATTAGGGCACCATTAAAGTGAACTTACACCTTATTTTCTCTAGGAATTCTAACACTGCAGTATACTATATTGTTTATTATTTGCCCAAATAATAGTATACTCTACTGTGTTTGAGGCTGCTGCACCCCATGAAGACCTCTTTGTTTTGATGAGTTCCAGTTATATAAAAAAAACTATTGCAAAACAAAATATTTTTTTCCTGTTGTCTAAAAAAAACCTGCACTCTTTTCTAATTGAATTTAACAATATTTTAGATTTGTGTATTTATTTAGTGTGTGTTCAGACGAGTTATTGTTCTGTGTGCGGTGGTCTCCCCAATCATCTACATCCCAAAACAATTCTCAAGTGTAAAAAACAAATTTCTTGGCTGGTGTCAAAAATAAAAAAACATTAAGGGCTCTATTTACTACAATCCGCATTAAAATGCAGATTGTAGTGTTTAGACCACACAGCTGATCACTTGGGCAGGCTCCGAGCTCTGCTCTGCCTGTTAGAGCAGAGCAAGAGTCCGGTATCCGGAGGAGACCCTGGATAATGCCACAGGCCCCCCCCCCCAGTATTTTTTAGCATTTAACTTCTTAAATTCCAGGCAGATCACATTTCTTCACAAATTCTACTCCAATTGCCCATTAATAAATTTAGGTGAAACTAAAATAATGTGAAAAAGGGTGTGAAAACACCCCTTTTCGCTTTATTTTAGTAAAAATAATGTTAATAAATAGAGCCCTAAGGCTGAAGAACAAATTGTGTGTTCACAAACTTCACAAATCCCTAAGGAGAGTCTAACGGTGTCCAGGAGTGCTCTCTGTGAGTCTGATATTTCTGACACTGTAATCTTAGAGAAGCCTCCACCATATCTACACCCTCTGCAAATATGAGGATGAGTAGCAATAAAGGTGGCATAGAAATTGAGGCTGATACCATGGAAGTGCAACAAGATGAGGGGGATATTAGTGTATCCTACGGTGCTGAAGATGTTGATGGTAAATGTGTTGGACAATAAGTTGATAAAATTCAGAAGGAAGATGTTGTTTGTGTCAATGTAATTCAACCATGACTGGCAGCAGTTCTTGCCCAAGATAAGAAGGCAGTTGTCATGCTCTTCAAGCCACCTCTTTTGTGTGGAATTATTTTTACCCGAATCCTGACAACATTTGTCAAGCCATCTGTACCTTTTGTGAGGCTAAAGTAAGTAGAGGTAGGGATGTTAACCATCAAATAACCTCCTCCATGTTATGTAATTTGACGCAAGTTCATGCAAATTATTTGGTAAAATTTCAAAAATCCTATAAAAAAATAACAAGCAGTCTATCATCATCTGCCAGCAGAATGGATAGATCCAAGCACATGCAAACTCCACCGCAAACACCTTCATCATCCATCTCCTTATTAATAATCAGAGGTAGACCTCCTGCATCCAATTTGCAAAGGCTAGCTGACTCCTCTCCTAACCAGGATTCCCCCAGAAGAATTGTTGCGCACTTTGCTTGTTGCTGTTGGGGGTGAATCTTCATCACAGAAGGGGACCAAGAAGACTAGTGGTTTCAAACACTAATTGACTGTGCAAGAGGAATCAAGTATTGGTGCATACACAAGGTCAGATTTTCCTTCAGATCTGTACATTTTAAAAATCGTTCAATCATTCATATCTGAAGGAAAATCTGAAATATCTGACATGTTTGTCAGATGAACGATGAACGATGCACGTTCCCATTTGTCAGATAACGATATCTGACATCTGATGTGTTTGCAGTCAGATTTGGATGATTCCATTAATTTTAATACAGGCAAAAATCGTTCAATTTTCAAATCGTTCAATCGTTCATCTGACATATCTGACCGTGTGTATATGAAATCTGCCATCCACTTGCACAGTGAATCACTGAAGCTATAACACGTGTGTTAGCATTAGATCTACAGTGCATCCGGAAAGCATTCACAGCGCTCAACATTCTACACGCAATACCCCATAATGATAACGTGTGAAAAGTTTTTTTGAGATTTTGCAAATTTAATTGCAAAAAAACCCCTACAAAATCACATGTACATAAGTATTCACAGCGTTCGCTTAATACTTTACTTTGTTGATGCACCTTTGGCTGCAATTATGGGCGAAACTGCCCAACCTATATTTGGGCAGTTTCGCCCATTCCTCTTTGCAGCACCTCTCAAGCTCCATCAGGTTGGATGGGAAGCGTCGGTGCACAGCCATTTTCAGATCTTTCCAGAGATGTTCAATTGGATTCAAGTCTGGGCTCTGGCTGGGCCACTCAAGGACTTTCACAGAGTTGTCCTGAAGCCACTCCTTTGATATCTTGGCTGTGTGCTTAGGGTCGTTGTCCTGCTAAAAGATGAACCGTCACCCCAGTCTGAGGTCAAGAGCGCTCTGGAGCAGTTTTTCATCAAGGATGTACATTGCTGCATTCATCTTTCCCTCTATCCTGACTAGTCTCCCAGTTCCTGCTGCTGAAAAACATCCCGACAGCATGATGCTGCCACCACCATGCTTCACTGTAGGGACGGTATTGGCCTGGTGATGAGTGGTGCCTGGTTTCCTCCAAACATAACACCTGGCATTCACACCAAAGAGTTCAATCTTTGTCTCGTCAGACCAGAGAATTTAATTTTCATGGTCAGAGAGTCCTTCAGGTGCATTTTAGCAAACTCCAGGTGGGATGCCATGTGCTTTTTACTAAGGAGTGGCTTCTGTCTGGCCACTCTACCATACAGGCCTGATTGATGGATTGCTGCAGAGATGGCTGTCCTTCTGGAAGGTTCTCCTCTCTCCACAGAGGAATGCTGTAGCTCTGACAGAGTGACCATCGGGTTCTTGGTCACCTCCCTGACTAGGGCTCTTCTCCCACGATTGCTCAGTTTAGACGGCTGGCCAACTCTAGGAAGAGTCCTGTGGTTCTGAACGTCTTCCATTTATGGATGATGGAGGCCACTGTGCTCATTGGGACCTTCAAAGCAGCAGATATTTTTCTGTACCCTTCCTTGAGACAATCCTGTCTCGGAGGTCTACAGACAATTCCTTGGACTTTATGCATGGTTTGTGCTCTGACATGCACTGTCAAGTGTGGGACCTTATATAGACAGGTGTATGCCTTTCAAAATCATGTCCAATCAACTGATTTTACCACAGGTGGACTCCAATTAAGCTGTACGAACATCTCAAGGATGATCAGTGGAAACAGGATGCACCTGAGCTCAAGTTTGAGCTTCATGGCAAAGGCTGTGAATACTTATGTACATGTGATTTCTTAGTTTTTTTTTTTATAAATTTGCAAAAATCTCAAAAAAACTTTTTACGCGTTGTCATTATGGGCTATTGTGTGTAGAATTTAATAGGCTGTAACATAACGAAATGTGAAAAAGTAAAGCGCTGTGAATACTTTTCGGATGCACTGTACATCCCATATCTGCCAGCAATGCATCTGGCTTTAGACAGTTAGTTGAGCTGCTGTGTTCCCGCTACCAAATTCCATTTTGATTCCATTTTGCCAGTTCAAATTGCCATTCCACCAACTGAAGCAGGAGGTAGTAACCAAGTGGAATTCCACTCTTCATATGCTTTAGCAACTGGTGGAATACCAAAAAGTCATCCAAACCTATACTACAAGCCATGACATAGGGAGAGGAGGGAGAATATACCTTACTCCAGCACAGTGGAGAATTCCATTAGTTAAACTACTGGAAAAGTAGCTAGAGAAACTGAAGGAGTAGATGAAACAAATCGATTCCACTAAGTATGTTGGACTTGTACATCACGTTTTTTTTTTGCTTTACCAAGACTAAAGGGTTTGAAACATCTTGCAATTTGATCACTACATTTTGACAACCTTGCATGATTTTAGGTTTAAGTAATATGCAATGTCTTTCTTTCCAACTGACACAGATTTTAAGAGATGCAAAGAGCTCCTTGCAAGCAAGTTGTCAGCTCAAATGGCATGACACAATTGCATCTCCTACTTCAGTTTCTCTTGCAAATGCTGCTGCCAGGAAAAAACTGACCTTTCCCAAGAGAAAGGATGAGTCAACTCAGCGTACCAGAGTGAAACAACAGTATGACATCTGGTCAGGCTTAAAAGAGATGCCCAAAATTATTGACACCTCTACCGTGACTCAATCTAATACACTAAGCATCAATAAAATGGTGGAGTATTATTTTAATGACAACGTACAAATTATCATTTCACACAGTCTTTTTGAATCCTGGGATTCAAATAAAGGAATTTGGAGAACTTTATACAAACTAGCTTTGCTTTATTTAAGCTGCCCACTTTCCAGGGTGTACTCAGAAAAAGTGTTTAGCATATCCGAGAACCTTGTCAGTGATCGGCATAGGAGACTACTTCTTAAACATGTGGAAAAACTGATGTTCATAAAAAGAACATTTGCTGCCAATTACAACAAAGTACAGAGACTTCTTTAATTGTAGATTTCAAATGAGATGAGCTAATATGTGATGATGATAATAACACTGATGACGGTGAGGATGATAATTACATCTTACAAATGTAGAGATGACTAACAAGACTGTTAAACGAATTAAGCCCATTGGTAACTTGTTTTGTGGGGGCCCAAACAAATCAAGCACTTTAGCCACAAAAGTGGCAGTCCATGTCACTAAAGTGCTTGGTTTGTTAAACTGTGCATGTCCTTTTTACTATACAACATAAGGGTGGGAGGGCCCAAGTACATTTTCCATCCAAGGACAATTCCATCATGCTCCACTTTTCCTTATGGGCTTTGACAAGATTGTATGTGTTTGACAGGAAGTGTACTGTATATTATACCTCTTTCAGACAGAAAATGGCAAAAACCCGGCTTTTACCCGGTATTTGCATGCCAGGTTTTTTGCCATTTTCTGTCTGATACCCCTTTCACACTGAAAATGAAATTACCGTGTAATTCACTTTTACCCGGTAATTTGCTAAACAACCTGGGATTTTTCCCTGTGTGAAAGTGTCATCCCGGGACTAAATTCCTAGGTCTCCAACCCTGCAAAAAACTTGGCATGCAAATACCAGGTAAAAGCCGAGTTTTTTGCCATTTTCTGAGGCCCGAGGCCAACACAAGTAAATGGAGCTTGTAGTATTAGTGGATGCCAGGTACAGGATTGATTGACTGATTGATTAATTGATTTAAATGGAACACATTATTACAAAATAATCAAATTAAATTGATTTGATTGATTACAGAATATAACTATAAAGAAAAACAAATCAAACATGGAAAACACTATAAAAAAACAAGCATCCAAAATCCCAATGAGATTGATTCCTCAAGATTCAAGGTAGAGTAACAGCCTACTTAAATTGAATAATTCTTAATTATATGATTTGATTATACTAGTCTGTATCTGCTGAGAAGCTTCAAACAGAAAAAAAGGGGGGGGGTGGAGATTCTGCACAGAACCAAAAGATGAGACCAATTATATGTATAGTGGTTTGTAATTGTATATAGATGAACCAACCATCCTATATTATTCAAAATCTTATACTTTATGGTGTTGGTGGTGCTACCAAAGCCTATAAATAGACATACATTAGCACACAGAAAAAAGAAAGGCTCTTTGTTGGGGCACACTTAAATAAAGTTTCATATATCAACAACATTTTAAATGTAACTTTTATTGTGTTTACATAAAATTAAGAGGTACACTTATGCTAAGATCAGTGGGGTCAAAAATTTCACTTTGACCATGTCAATACAAAATTCGGGTGTAAACATGTATATCCTGAGTTAAGCGGCGACAATATTGTAATATTATTGTATACCACACAACACACATGGAATGCGTACCATGCTACAGAGTGATAATATACAACTCGTAATTCATGCAAAATCTGTCCCAGGTGTTGTTCCAATCATCCGGTGTGAGTAAACCTACGGCACCTGGTATTCCTAGGTGGTCTCCCATCCAAGTACTGACCAGGCCTGTTGCTGTATCGCTTCCAAGATCAAACGAGGTTGGGCAGATTCAGTAAAGTATGACTGTAGGTTCAGTTCGTATAACGGAGATAGATGTTCCTTTGTACATAGATTAGTTGTAAATAAATGTAGGACTAACACACAGAGGAGAGTCCAGTTGTTGATACAACAGATTTTGAAAAAAGCTATGCATAGGCATACCTTGATCATGAGATAAAGACACACTGAGTTTGATTATGTTGTTCACATTATACCATGAAGCAGTGCCATCATTGTGCAATAATCCTTACAATGTTAAGGATCAAATCATCACAAAAATTCAGTGTGGTTGAAAATAATGATACTAATAAAGACAGATTATAAGAAAAACTCTATAAAAACATGCTTAGATCATAAAGTACAAACACACTGAGATTGATTGCAATATTCAAATATTGTCATGTGATGATGACATCATTATGCAAATCACAGTAATCCCTATGATGCAAAAAAATTAATTTTGTATATCAACCACATTGTTGGTATTAATCAATATCATAATCATAAAGTTCTTGATGTTGTGTCACCTATATCCTGAAATCATAACATAGCCAGCTCTTGTTGGGTTAAACAGGTTTAGTATGCTGTTGTCACTCTAATGCTATATAACCATGAATCATAAATCCTAGAGATTAAACCTCATAACATATTATATAACAGGAAATTAGGAACAGTGTAAGAGCGTTTATAATTCGAATGCATGCTTTTGATATCAGACTTCATGGCAAAGGCACATTTCATACATATTGATAGACTGTTAAACAACTTCAAATGTTGAGTACATAAGGATGGACCATCACCTGATCTAGCAGCTATTTATCTTTCAAACATCCGTCTCAAACGTATTCTAAATGAATAAAGAACAGCTCTATCATATGACAAGCTCCAAATGCTGTGTCAATCTCACTTAATGTGTGAACTGCCTAATGATGCCATCTAAGTTAGCATGTACAGCAGAAGTTTAACTATTCAGTAATTGTGCATGCATGCATGATAATAGCCCAATACCCTAAATACCTATGTTGAGTCCTCCACATGCTCTAGGGGTTAATCAAACAGCACATAGTCAACATAAATTAATGAAGGAATAAGTGACTATAAACACTAGACAGATGCTGAGTCTGTCAGCGGTATACAATACCAGTGTGTCTGAAGTATGGGGTCCAGTCCTTGTACTGGCAGAACCTCCAAGTGTTGTTCGGTAAATGAGATAAAGAGGACGCGCGTTTCGCCTAGGTGCAGGCTTGTTTACCTCACCGGGATGACAATTTCACACAGGGAAAAATCACTTGGGTTTCAGAAATCACTGCAGAACAGAGGGGGTGATTCAGCTGCGGACAGATATGCTATCGCCACTGCTATCATGTTAGCAGCTGTGATAGCTGTAATATGGTAATACCAGAAGGTGGCGTCATGCATCCTGTATGCATTACTGGACCGAGATGCATCCAAGGATGGAACATCGGATCATCTGCAATCCCTTTGCCCGGTTGAGTGACCATGGTGTAACCAGGCCGGCCGCCCGCCACAGATGAGAAAAGAGGCCATGAAATCCCAATCAGCCGACGGAGATCCTGGCCTCTCCACTGCCCCCTCAATGGCGACGACACCCATCCGTTTTGGGAAACAGAGGCCGTCACTGCTCCCTTCCTGCCCAGAAACGACAGCATGCTGTCAGCCACTGACATTCTGCTGCTGGACTGCGTGCGAGATTGCAGACTCATACTGCACATGTGCAGTACGAGTTAGGTGCATGCACAGATTCCTGATATTCGCGAATCTGCATGATCTTTGTCACTGTGTCTGACAGCTGAATAACCCCCTGAAATCGCTCTAAATACCAACATTGAAAACCATGGGGTCTATGTACCAGCAGTGATAAGTGTCAGAGTGAAAAGTGATAAGTCTGTGATAAGTGCCAGCCAATCAGCTCCCAACTGTAATTTTTCAAACACAGCCTGTGAGATGACAGTTGGAAGCTGATTGGCTGGCACTTATCACAGACTTATCACTTTTCACTCTGTCACTTATCACTGCTTAGTACATAGATCCCCATATCTTGCAGGGCTGCCATCAGGGGGCAATACCAGGACTGAAGTCCTATTCCTGGACAGAAGCGGACCCGCCCACAGTGGCACTGTGTGGTTGCAATCAATCTTCCCTGCTGTTTCTAATCTCTGTATGCTAAGCTTTGACAGAATCAAAGATTGTGGATTGATTATGCTGTCTGCCACAGTCTAAGGACCTCATTCAGAGTCTCTCGCTAGTGCTGTGCACTCACAAGTGGCCCGATGGTCTGCATACGCACATGCGCACGCTTCGTTCTGCGCATGTGCGAACTACTCTGTGCGATCGCAGGCTGCTCGCTCGCCCAGCAAAGACAGCCCAGTGTAATGAGTGACAGGTGAGGCCATTTGTGGGTGGTAACAGGGGCAGGACACTAATAACGGGGGAGTGGAGGTGCGAACGCAGGCATGCCTGAGTGATTCAACGCCGTTTTAGAGGCATGCATAATTAACATGCAGCGTCATAGTACACGTCACAGGCCTGTTTTTTACACTGAAGTCCTCGCAGGGCTTGCTGTAGGGTAAGGCAGCCACAAGCACTGCGATCGCTTCTGATTGTCCTCAAAGTACCTATGTTTTAATACACTTCCTGGAAATGACGTGTGCTGGTGGGCGGCTCTGCCTGTGCGATTGGGCGTACGCTGACCACTCGCTAAGACAGGTTGGGCGTAGTTATGTCTTGGTGAGCGATCGCTTCCCGTGGCTTTACTTTGACAAATTTGCATACGCTGGGGCGAGCGATCGCATCTAGCGAGAGACTCTGAATGTAGTCCTAAATGTATCAAGTGCTGAGCTGCTCATGAACCTGCAAGGTACATTGCTAAGACCCCCGGGGCAGCTGCTGTAAGATAAGACAGTGAGTGAAATACTAATATTGCACACTGTTTAATGTCATAGATTATCATGCAAACACAGAGGGCTGACTAACTCCGTATTTCATGTATGCGACTGTTGGAAAAGTGATATAACACAGCATTTTCAAAGAGATGAGAGTGTGACAGTGTGTTCATGAAGCCAGCCCCTCGGGCTCAGAACCTCTGTAATTTAAGAGTGTCCCGGTTTTATGGGATTGTGTGACAGTGTGTGGCTCTGATGAAGTTCAAACCTAGGCAAACACCTAATCCTGATCAAACTACATCACCATGCCAAATTTGGTGGAGCTAGGTACAGAACTCTGGTTGTGCATAAAGGACAAACAGACAGACACACACACAATTTCTCACTTATTAACTAGATTTATTATCTATATATCTATAATTTCTGTTAAAATAAGCTTAAACTACACTGTCAGTAGGCATATTAATAGATACAATATATAACTAACAGGTCTATAGCAAGTCACATGATCAGCCTATAGAGGTTATAAATCACATCCTATCTGCATTTCACCAATGCTATCTATCAATCTACAGTAGCATTTTTTTCATATAACATTTAGGTTAAAATAGGCATACCTTACATTGTGACATGTCATATGAGCAAATAGAGTTGATAATGACAGTTCTCTTCAAAATGGTGACTTTTCTACCAAAGCTGAGTGACATCACAAAGTCTGTTTATGATGTAACAGTGGTCAGGGAACAGAGGTAAATTACCCCACATGGGGTAAAAACGAAATTCCTGGGGGTAATGGATGGACAGCCGGGCATGCATATGAATCATTCTATAATATAGAATGATTCATATTCATGCCCGGCTGTGCCGCAGGGAGGCTCTAAGCCGGACGCCCGCTGAGATGTTATTACCAGAGGGCGCCCGGCTCCTTCCCTGCAGCGCCGTGTTAGCCAGAGGCTGGAGTTCTCTTCTGAACTCCAGCTTCTGCCTCTCTCCATGCGCACTATGGGAGAGACATCATGATGTCTCTCCCAAAGTTCCGAGGAGCAGCCGGGGCGGACAGGACGGCGGCGGATGCAGGAGCGGGGATTAAGGTGGGTTTTTTTGTACAAGCAGCACTACAGGGGCATTATATGGGGGCACTACTACAGGGGCATAACTATGGGGGCACTACTACAGGGGCACTATATGGGGGCACTACTACAGGGGCATTATATGGGAGCACTACTACAGGGGCACTACTAAAGGGGCATTATATGGGGGCGCTACTATATGATTTCCTTCCTTTCAAATCAAGGGGGTAACGTCGGCTTATCTAAATATATTTTGGGGTAAAAGGTAAAAAAGTTCCCTGACCCCTGATGTAACAAGTCACATGGTCAGTATACTGAGGTGAAAAATCACTTCCTGCACGCATTTTACCATTGCTATCTATTTATTTAGTATCTATCATTTAAATTTAAAAAAGGCTTACATTATACAATCAGTAGGCATAAAAACAGATACAGTTGAAAAATAACTGCTCTATAGCAAGTCACATGATCAGCCTATTGAGGTTATAAATCGCATCCTATTGTACCTGCATTTTAAAAATGCTATCTATCAATCTAACATCATACATGCCTACCAAACCTAATACCTAACAAATTATATATTTTTTTCTATATTTATGTAGACAGTGGGACTGATGTGTGGGGTGTACACCTGCACTTGGCTCTGGTCACACCCACACAGCACTGATTACAGCTCCTCCCCATCTCAGTATAGACACTTGTACATTTTCAGCCCCAGGTCCATGTAGTCCTTAATCTGACCATGACAGCAACAAACACTGTATACACTTTAAGCAGTCTAACCATAATGAACATATGAATATGCTATGTAATATAATTATAACATGCACACACACCGTTGCTTGCTCCACTGGTTATATTCCCAGAATTGTGAGATTACAAGAATAGATACATATATTAAACAATGACTACAAGAATGAGCCTTACTCATGCAGAGTTGGGCACATTTGTGCCTTGAGCGTATCTTAATGCATCTGCATACTAGAGATGCCGGTTATCATTATGAACTCTAATGGTGTTTTAACGTACATCAATAAATACATGAATAAATGACTGAAACCCCCTCCCCAAAGTGAACTAATCAATGGCGCTCTCCGCGGTTCTAAAACCCAGTGATTTCATTTGTGTTTATGGCTGAAATTTAAAAGGGCAATGCTTTTACAACCCATGTTGTGCTAGTAAATTCTTTGTCTTTTTAAATATTAGACATAAACACGACTGGAAGCAGCGGGCTTTAGAACCTAAAGCTTAGTAAATAAACCCCTTAGTCTAGGGTGGTTACTGCTATTGTGGGTTTCCGAACAGCATGGTTGATTCCATCTGTTATACGGGGACACAGCCCCAGCCTGCTCATCACAAGGCTGCATTCCGTTGGAGAATCTGGACTGCAGAAAAAAGCGCACCCCTTCAGGAAATATCAGCCTAAGTTTCCAAATAGCATTTCCC
>JAUIMM010004023.1:0-29615 GCA_031769625.1 Taudactylus pleione
GGAATATTGCACATATACTATATACAGTAGTGATTCTAAGTTGGGATCAAGACAAAAGTACAGTAGCAAGTAACTTTACACCTAGACAAACCACGTTATTATTTTAGTATGCAGGCTTAATACTGGCTGCTTTTGCATGTACTGTACAACAGCCCACAAATACTGGACAGCTTTATTTTTACAGAGAAACTTATAGTCAAAATTGGACATGCCTCTCTGAAATCTAAATCTCTATGCACATTTTAAATCTGCCCCACCTGCAGTACAACATAATTTTGCCAAAGGGTAAAATTACTTCATTTTTTTTTTTTGCTTGAAGGCCCCTATACATCTGCCAACCATTTCCCCGATTCCCCAATTGGGCCGGAACCGCAGTTCCACCAGTCACAAATGCCAATCAGTGGCCATCAGTGAAAATTCTTACAAATCTTTGATTTGCTGATCCCGATCGTATTTTGCTTGGGATCAGCAAATCAGTGAAATACAACATGTTGGATTTCACCAATGCCCCGAACCTGACATTTGGGGATCAGGGAATTCTCCCAATACATCGGACCACAACTGCCGATCCACTAGTTGGAAATACCGATTGGTGGCCATCGATGATAACTGATCTGACGGGGAATCTGTGAAATTCTTAATGTTAATGGGGATTAGGTAATTTGCCCAATATATCGCAGATGTATGGGGGCCTTTATTCCCAACTCTGAAACATTGTTGATTAGCAATTGCAACTGTTTGGACCAGTGCACTTCACTCAGTGCTTGTTTTTCTATGTTTTGAAATACACTTGTAATCAACAATTTTAAGTTATTTTCAGCAAAACTAGGTGCACTGGTGTGTAATATTTGTACTTTAAAACGAACACCCTTACTACATTCAGCTCAGGCCATATACATATGCAAATTTCTACTCCTTAATATACAGAGCCCATATATGCATTTTGCCAAATATATACTGTAAATGCCAAGCCGCAAATTGATGTCTAAGAAGTCAGCAAATAAATTTTTTACTCTGTGGTTTTATTGTTCTGAGCATTGTAAAATAGGTGTCCAGTGTGTGCTGCAATTTGTCCTTTAACATATTTCAGTACCTATCCATTTTATATATTTGAAGGCTCATGTAAATCAGTCTCTTTATATTACAGTTCATAACACAATAAACCATGGTTTTTAAACAGCTGCTATAGTGTGCACCTTCATTATTATTATTTTTTTATTTTTAACATGGATGTTCTCAAAGTCCTGGGACTAGTTTCTCAACTGCACACTTTATTGATGAGTCATACAAAAAAAGGAAACCAACAGCCATCAACAATGCAACTGGAAATGCACAAAACATGAAGAAGCAAACACCTGCTCTAATTATACTGTATATGAAAAAAGTAAAGCAGCAAATTTGCCAAGCCTGCCTGCAGTCCTGTCACGCAAGTGAAAATAGTCTAAAAATTGTACTTCTTGTATTGTAGTTAACACTTCCAGACCATACGCTCTCATGATCAGGGTCATCTCTACCATTTGTCTCACATTATACATCTCCTTTGTTGCCGAAGTGAAAAATGTACAAAAAAAAAAAAATATATATATATATATATATATATATATATATATAATATATATATATATCACAAAAGCGGCACTCATCTATAGATCCACTATACTCTGATGGCTAGGATGTCCGGTGCCTTCCAATGTAGGCATGAATTATTCATGACAACACATCCATATAACGTAAATCATTGCAGCACTCAGGAACAAAAGAGACAGACAATGCTGGTTTGTTTAAGCCAACGTTTCAATGCTTATGTTGCATTTTCGTCAGGGCGTGAAGTAACAATAAAAAAGAAGTGCTTACCTATATACATGTCAGGGCCGTCCATGCCTCTGCCTGCCTCCATCCCGGGCGCAATTGAATGACGTCACTAGGACGCGACAGCCGGGGTCGTGGAAAAACCACATCACAGATGTACATGGAAAATCGGAACAGAGAAATCGCAACATACTGTGAAAATACAAAATAGTGCATAGGACGATATCAATAATAGATAGTCAATAATTAATTATGTAATGATACACAAACAGTGAATAATGCACAAATAGATTGATTACACTTGACAAGGACACAACACAAAGGCGATACTACATGAAACAGAACACTTAATAAAACAACTGAAAACAGATATTAAACATAACCTGAAAAATCTTTAAAGAGCAATTATTGCTAGATGGAAGGACCACGCTGCAATGATCTACTACCATAAAAAAACAACATTAATAAACAAAAATACCAGAAATGAACTCCTGCAGCAAAAGCTGAACGTGTAAATCCGGCTATTTAAACTGCAGAGAAAAACATACAGAGAATCTATCATGAACACAATGATCAAATGAGTCATAAAAACATGATAACCCCAGATTTTCATTCAGCCCCTTAGGGGACAACGTATCCAGTCTGAAGATCCAACGGGACTCATCCTGCAACAGTTTAAGGGACCTGTCACCCCCTCTTTTATGGACCGGAATGTGTTCTATTATATGGTATCTTAATGTGGCAAGACTGTGTTTTTGTTCACAAAAATGAAGGGCCACGGGTTGGTCGCTTGTTCCAGATGATGGAGCCAACTTAATAGATGATCAATGTGCGGCCATCCATTCTTTGAAAGCCCACTCAGTTTTGCCGACATAATGTCAGCTACAGGGGCAACTGATTAAATACACTACAAATTTTGTAGTGCACGTTACACGTTGTCATATCTTAAATTTTTTACTGGAGAAAGGGTGAAAAAACGAGTCTCCTGGGACCATATAAGAACAAGTAGCACAACTGACACATTTATAACATCCTGGTTTTTGTAATCACAGAAAAGTTCCACTATTCTGCTGTGGAATAGAAGAACAGACATCATTCTTAACCACAAGGTCTTTTAAATTATGGCCCCTTTGATAGGCAGTCTTGATTTTTATGCCTTGTAGAGATGGTAGCTGCGGGTTGGTGTTAACAATTGGCCAATATGATTTGGATATTTTGTTAATGTCTGAACTGGACTGATTATAGGTATTTACCCAAATGAATTTATTAGGGTTTATGTCTTTAGTATGTCCTTGTAACAGCTCTTGTCTAGATAGACCAAGAACCCTGCGCCTGACAGCTAACAAATGTTACTTCTCGTATTCACGTGCTGTGAATTTTAGAATCATGTTGTCCAAGGCATCGTTAACCTTCAAAGGGTCACTGGTGATCCTCCATACTCTCAACATTTGTGAGAACGGGAGTCCATGTTTAAGTGAAATCGGATGATGACTTGATGTTAATAACAGGTTGTTTCTATCGCTGGGTTTGGAGTATAAATCTGTGCTGAACCGACCATTTTTTATCTGAATGCACACCTCAAGATAATTCACTTGCTGAGTGTCTGCAGAGAACGGAAATTTAGCAGGAGACAATGAGGCGTTATGTGTGTCAATAACTGATCAAAATGCCGTCAATGTCTCAGTCCAGAGCGGAAGCAAATCATTGATGTATCACATATACATCAACATATTTGTGCTGATAGATGGTTGTTTAAAATCCTGTTCAACGCAAAACATGAAACAATTGGCAAATGAAGGGGCTAAGCATGATCACATTATGCAGCCCCTAAGCTGTAAATAGCAATTGCCATCAAATGTCAAATAATTCCTTTTAAGGGTTAAATCAATAACGCTAGGAAAAACTTGATTTGAGGACCCATGTATAGTGGATTATCGGTGATTAATATCTGGACCTCCAATAAACCTTGGTCATGAGGAATGCATGTACATAGGGCCTGATTCAGACCCACTCGCGAGCGGCTGTCCGCTCGCAAGTGGGTCGATGGTGTGCACTGCGCATGCGCACGACTGAGGGAGCTCCGTCGTGCGCATGCGCAAGACGCGACGCGCGAAGGACTTTCCTTCGCTCGTTGAGTCTGATCAAAGGGGGCGTGCTGTCGATGTTGATTGACAGCACGCCCCCTTTGGTGGGCATGCCGGGGGCGTGCCTGCCAGACGGAGGCGTTCCCAAGGGAATGCCTACCATCAGAAGCCGGCCCCACTGACATCACTAGTGATGTCAGTGGGAGTGATTTTGGCTCTGATAGAGCCAAAATCACTCCAGGCCTTGCGGTTGAGAAACTCAACCACAGGCTTCTGCTCGCACTGCTCGCACTTGACCATCGCGACCATCATCCTGCACGCTCATATAGGCTGTGGGTGGTGACCCACAGCTATACGAGCGTCCAGGAGGAAGCTCCATAGTTATGGAGGTGGGCCCTAATTCAGAGCGAGCGCTCTGGTCAGAGCGTACGGCTCTGAATCAGGGCCATAATTCCTTAACATCGATGGTACTGTACATAATAAGCTCCCAGCTGGAATTTCTGTTATCAGATCTAACTTGGACAACAACATGTTAGTGTCTTTAAGATAACTAGATTGTGCCTGTACACAGAGTTGAAGGAAAAAGTCCAAATAGATGGCTATTGGCTGATATAATGAGCCTCGGGCTGAGATAATGTGTCTGCTCAGTGGATGTGCACTATGCTTATGAATCTTGGGAATAGTGTTTAAAATCGATGTCCATTTCTTATAGAAAGGGATGTTGCAACGTCCAATGGTGGGAATGTTCTTTATGCGAAATCCTCGAGGGGATTTTTTTTATCTCTGATGTAATCCAAAAGAGGGACCCCATGGTAGTAGTAATCAGTCTCTCTGCATCTTAATTTCAAAAGATCGTGATATACATTCAAGTTATAGGGCTTCCCATCTACAGCAGTAAGGTTGTCTTTATACATGATCAAGGTTTAGTGGCAGTCCAGAAATTAATCACCGATAATCCACTATACACAGGTCCACAATTCGAGTGTTTCCTGGTGTTATTGAATTTAAGAAAAACAAAGGGGTCACTAAGCGCATTCCATAGCCCTATAATGATCATGCAGGATTCTGTGAAAATAAATCCAATAAATAAAATGAAGAGTCGTACTCAATCTGCAAATATTTATAATGATTTTATTAAGAATAATAGATATAATTAAAAAACACTAACTGCGATCAGTGTCAGTATGTGTTTATTAATGACTTCAGTCAATATAGCATAAATAAAGTTAAAAAATGTGATCTAATACCGGTATATGACATAAATACAACATAAAACATAAAACATGTACAAGTTGGTGCAAATATTGCAGTTGTAAATATCACTGAGTGATACGCTTAAGGCATTTTACTCACTCTGTGTGAGGATAATTGATATGAGCCAATGCTGAATAGTCAATGGTTAATAGTTCTAGTTGGTCCAATGCGCTAATTCAGCATGTAGTAAATGTTTTCCAGCATATATATTTACTCCACATTACAAGTTCTTCTGCCGAACATATAGCAGGTGTATAGAATTGTTACTGCGGAGGTGGTGCAATAGGTGCAGGTAAAATGAAAAGACAATCTGTACCTGATGTTTCAATAGGTAGTCCTGCTGCGTGGGTATACTTAGTATTTCCAGGTGGACTCTCTCCAGGGAGTTGCAGTGTATCACCAAGAGTCCCAGAAAGTAGGAGGTCTGCCAGCAGACCACTCGATGCAGCCGCAGTATGAGCTGTGCGGCTGGTGTCGGGATCGATGTATCCACGCTTGACTAGTTTCACCTATAAGGCTTCTTCAGGAAAGCAGATACCTGATCTCCTGGCTGGGGTTTTATTTATGTGAACTCGTCCTGAAGCTATTTCGGCCATCTTGGAAAAGGGATGTCTCCCAGTATGCTTGCCCATGTATTGATTCGCCCATTTTGGAATATGGAATTATTCATATTTCTGCCCATACACTGGTGCTGATGCATATATATAGATGGTGACAGACATGACAATCAAATGGACATAACATGAAACGTGTAACATATCCCCTGTATGGTTTGTATATAACTTTAATTTTGATAGGGGTAAAGTGCTGAATTGTGTGTCCTATTAGGAGGGTCACATGTAGGGAAAATCCATATTGTGTTCATATTGTAAAAATAAAATTCTTATAAAAAAATTTAAATGTTTTTGAAAAACTGGTTAACGGAGGTACACTCGAACCCACTATATAAAAGTAGAATGGAATGTCATTTATATTACAAGATGATGCTGTTGCTAATATATATTGGATAAATAACTAGTATATAAGAAAAATAAAAGGATGAAAAAATTATTAGAATGGTATGAGTATAGTATAGTGTAAACCTTATAAACGATAATAAGAATAGGTCAGATGATAATCGTAATTAGTTTAAAATGGTAATTTTAAAAAGGGCATGATTTCCATATCAATGTTCAGGCCCTTAGGTATAAGGGTTCCCATTTTGTATATGGTTTTCGTTTCCTCTTTGCTCAATATCTCCTCCATATTTCCTCCTCTCCATGGGACCATAATTTTATTGAGTCCTATAAACTGTAGGTCTCTAGGGTTACTATTATGCTTATCTTTGAAGTGCAGCGGGACACTGTGGTTGTCTTTTTTATTTGGAATATTGCACAGGTGTTCTTGTATTCGGATGTTTAGTTTACTTTTAGTTTTGCCCACATATAGCAAACCACAAGGGCATGTAAGCATATATATGACCCCCTGCAGTTTGACAGCTGCTCTGGTCTTTGAAGTTGAATTTTCTGTTATTGCTAAATGACTGTGCTTGTTTTATAATCTGTGATTTATTCCATTTTGTTTTTTTGCATGCAGTGCATATTCCACACCTTGAGAATCCTACAGTCGTTGATGTTATCTTGGTGCCGGTTTCCCTTAGGTGGCTGTTGACAAGAGAGGATCTAATAGTCGGAGCTCTTCTATAGACTATTTTTGGTCATTCTGGTAGATATCTCCTAAGGTCCTCATCCGCTGAAGTATACTTGAGGTATGCCAATATTTCCTGATGCTTTTTTCTAATAATGAATTCCGTGCGGAGTAGTTTGCAAAGAACATCAGGTTCTCTGGGTCTTTTTCTACTTTTTCTTTGTATAATAAGAGGTTTTCTCTCTGGAGGGTGTTGGTCTTCAGTTTTTTTTTTCTAGGAGTTGTGGCTTATATTTTTTTGACCATAAAGTTATTCATTAATTCTTCTGACTGTGTTTCAAAATCCCTTTTATTTGAGCAATTTTGTCGGATTCTCCACAGTTGTCCACCTGGGATGTTTGACAACCAAGATTCGTGGTGATTACTGGATGCCTCTAGATAGCTGTTGCAGTCTGTGGGCTTGATATATGTTTTAGTGTGCAATTGTCCTTCTATGAAAATGGTCAAATATAGGAAGTTAATTGTGGCCTTACTTATTGTACTAGTGAATTCCAAATTGGCTGTGTTGGTATTAATCTTTTGTATGAATTGTTCCAAGTCCTCTTTTGATCCCTTCCATATGATAATGACATCATCTATATCTTGCCCATAATTTTAGTTTTGTTCCATAATTCTCATCTTTCCATAAGTTCTCTTCCTCCCATTGGGACAGGAAAAGATTTGCGTATGATGGCTCAAATTTAGTCCCCATCACTGTTCCTCTTCTGTGAACATAAAAAGTATCCCCATACCAGAAAAAATTGTGGTTGAGGATAAAGGTAATTACATATATAATGCAGTTGATCTGTAGTTATTCTAGGTCTGTATCTTTCTCCAATTTTTTCTTTACATTCATGCAACCTTTGTCATGCTCTATGCAGGTGTATAGGGCTCTGATGTCGCATGTGGCCAGGAGATACTCTTCTTCCCAGGTGATGTTTTTAAGTATGTTCAAGATATGGGTAGTGTCCCTAATGTACACTAGTTGGCCAATCACTATTGGCTGGAGAAATTTATCCACATATCCAGATAGATTTACTGTGAGTGAACCTATCCCTGCCACAATTGGTCTCCCTGGTGGTTTCTTTCTATCCTTAAGTATCTTTGGCAGGTGGTAGTGTATGGGGATGACTGGGTCTTCTTTCTTGAGGAATTGATATTCCTAAATTGATAGGATCCCTATATCTAGGCCTCTACTAAGCAGTATTTTTTATTCTCTTTTATATTCAATGGTGGGGTCTTTATTCAGAGGTTCATAGGTCATAGTATCTTGAAGCTGTTTCATGGCTTCTTCATCAAAAGTTGTTTTATCCATGAGGACAATACCTCCACCTTTGTCTGCGGGTTTAATCACCAAGTTTTTATCTTCATTTAATGTTCTTAGGGCTTCATTTTCTTTCTTTGTAAAGTTATTTTTATGTTTGCTAATCCCATTGGTTATGTGCTCGACATCCTGTTCCACTAATTTCTGGAATGTTTTTACTAGTGGTCCCTTTAAGTGTTGGAGGTAGAAAGTCGATTTAGGTTGCAGTTCTGCATGTTTAAATGTGTTTCCAGTCTCATTTTGTAATTCTATCTCTGGTTTTGGTTTTGCTTGTTTGTTACTGAAAAATTTCTTTAGAGTCATTTTACATACAAACTTGTGCAAGTCAATAAAGGTACCAAACTTATTTAGTCTGTTTTCAGGTGCGTATTTTAGGCCCTTTTGTAAAATGTTCTTTTCTGCCTTACTGACTATGTGTTTACTCAGGTTGAATATGCCTTTTGGTGCTTCTTCTTCAGTTCTTTTTTGTGATTTGTTGTTGTTCCACCTTTTTGGTCTTAATTCCTCCTCGCTTTCCTCGCTTGAATGGAAACTCCTTAGTTTCTTCCTCTTCCCCTTGTTTTTTTGTCCTTGTGTGTTTTTTAGGATTGCTCCTGTTTGTTTGTAGATTTATTTGTGGCTTGCTATCAGGTCTAAAAAATATCCATATACCCTACTGCTTCATCTTCCTCATTGCTCATTAAAGGGTCCTTGGGTGAGTGAAGGTTATGATTTATATTATTCAGACAATTCATGAGGGTATGGGCAGATTGGTTATTGCATTTAACCCTTAATAGGAATTATTTTACATTTGATGGCAATTATTATTTACAGCTTAGGGGCTGCACAATGGAATCATGTGTAGCCCCTTCGTTTGCCAATTGTTTCATGTTTTGCATTGAACAGAATTTATTCTTTAAACAACCATAAGCACAAATATTTTGATGTATATGCGATACATCGATGATTTGCTTCTGCTCTGGACTGGGACATTGACATCATTTTGATCAGTTATTGACACATATATTGCCTCATTGTCTCCTGCTAAATTAATGTTCTCTGCAGACACAAGTGAATTATCTTGATGTTTACATTCAGATAAAAAATGGTCGGTTCAGTACAGATTTATACTCCAAACCCAACAATAGAAACAACCTATTATTAGCATAAAGTCATCATCCAATTCCACTTAAACATGGACTCCCATTCTCACAAATGTTGAGAGTACGGAGGATCACCAGTGACCCTTTGAAAAGCAATGATGCCTTGGACAACATGATTCTAAAATTCACAGCAAGTGGATACGAGAAGGAATATCTGATAGACCAAAAACCCTGTGTTTGACAGATATCTAGGCCTGAGCTGTTTCAAGGACATACTAAAGACATAAACCCTAATAAATTCATCTGGGTAAATACCTATAATCAGTCCAGTTCAGAAATTAACAAAATATCCAAATAATATTGGCCAACTGTTAACACCAACAAGCAGCTACCATCTCTACAAGGAACAAAAATCATGACTGCCTATCAATGGAGCCGTAATTTAAAAGACTTTCTGGTTAAGAATGATGTCTGCTCTTCTATTCCACAGCAGAAGAATGGACCTTTTCTGAGATTACAAAAACGAGGATGCTATAAATGTGTCAGTTGTGCTACTTGTTCTTATATGGTCCAGGAAACTCATTTTTTTGACCCGATATTACACACTATTTTTTGTCTTATGCTGACTCTGAGTGCCGGTTATTGATTCTTCTGGATTTTTGGCTTACTGGATGCACCGGAGCAAGTTGTCCCTGATTATAGGAGTGCCGGCAGACTGTGTTTTCTTTATATATATATATATATATATACATATATATATAATGTCCAATATAATCTGAAACTGAACCTGGCCACCGGCAGCCAGGTTTAAGAAGGGGAATAGTTGGGAATCCCATATACTGTACCATTGCAGCTTGAGGACAGACGACAGTCTGTCACAGAGGGAGAATTGTTGGTAATCCTACTTGTAAGTACAATTGAATCCTTTACGGAAACCCCTGTAACAGCATTTGAATGTTGTCTTTTGTTATGGGACTTGTATAATATTAATGTCCAATATATTTAAGATACTGCTTATGATGCTATGGGAGGTTTCATACAACTATAGAAGGGCATTTCTGTTGATATAATTTATATAATCAAATCTCTGAGGGGTATGGTAATTATAGGTTCCTCTAATTAATGTCAAATCTAAATTTTTATCCTGTGTGAAAATGCTATTGTTACTATTAGGTCTGTTAAGTAATCAAATCCCTTTTTTGACATATACTGTAGGCAATATCAAGGAAATGGTGGAGACCTGCACTAGGATAATTATATTTCTATATATGTTACAGTGCTTGCTGCATACCTCCCTGGGGATACCTACCCCAATTCATACAGGATTAAATAATTGTGAATTGGAGGTCGGCGCTACACTTGGTGTAGTAAGTAAAACTGGAACAGTGGGTGAAGATGAAAAAAGATTATTTATTTGTAAAATTGGGGGTCACAATGCCCCTATGTATATAACTCAGTGCAAAGTGGTGAGGTGCAGTAGGGAACTGCGATTCAAGGCAGTCAGTGATACTCTCTGGGTAGTATACCATGAGGAAGGCAATAGCCCTGAGGAAGGCAATAGCCGATACGCATTGGGTACCACACACCATATCTGATTGTGACCCCCAATTTTACAAATAAATAATTTTATATACTGTAGGCAATTTTTTGATCTTGTGGATTATTTTTGATTCACACTGAGCAACTATTTGGATTTGTTTCATCTTGGTTCTGGGTATGTAATTATTATTTGTGCATATATGATTCATTCTTTTGATCTCTTACCTGATGTTATGCTCCTTAAGCCTTTATCTGATATTCTATATTAAGTGACGCATGGCCAGAACACCAGCACCTTAAACCCGACATCAGTTCAGATGCCGATGTCTGAATCCCAACAGCTAGCATCCCGAACATAAGTATAGTGGGCCGGGTTAGCTTGTAACCACGAGGGTTAGGCTGCGGACAGGGAAGGTTAAGGTTAGGCACTAAGGGGGGAGTGTTAGGTTTAGGCACTTATTGGGAGGGTAAGGATGCACAAAGAGAGGGTTAGGGGGTGAAGGGGGAGAGTCAGAATACTTACCCTGTCAGGATTCTGAGCATCAGGATGCTGCTGTCAGTCTTTTGACAGCCAGCATCCCGACTGCTGGTCTCCCATACCCAACCCATAGAAACCTATATCTAAAATTTTAAATTATATATTTGTGAACTACCACCATGTTAGGCCATTTAAGCCCCTCCCCTCAAGTGTTCCAGGGAGGAAGATATGGGGCAGCCCCCTGTAGTGGTGCCCATATGCAGTGCACCCTGTGCCCCAAGAGAGGACCCCCTTATGCAGGCCTCCAGCATTGCCCCAGTACTGACCCCCCTATGCAGTGCCCCTTATACAGTGCCCCAGTAGTGGTCCCCTCTGTGCAGTACCCCTTGTGCCCCCAATAGTAAGTCCCTTATATAGTGTCCCCAGTAGTGGTACCCCCTATTCAGTGCCCCCAGTAGCAGTCCTCCGTGCAGTGCCCCCAATAGCCAGTAAATCTGATTCAGTGCCCATTAAATAGTGACCCCAGTTGTAGTCCCTCCCTATGCAGTACCCCCAGTATTGCCCTTTATATAGAGTCCCCATTAGTGGTCCCCTGATGCAGTGCCCCAAGTGGTAGTCCCCTCCCACCTATGCAGTGCCCCCAGTGGTAGTCCCCCCCTTGTAGTGCCCCTAGTAGTAGACCCCCCAGTTGTAGTCCTCCCCTTGTAGTGCCCCCAGTAGTGGTCCCTCCCTTGTAGGGCCCCCAGTAGTTGCCCCCCCCTTGTAGTGCCCCCAGTGACCCGAGGCATACTACAAAAGCAAACAAAGAGTTTTTTAAGGCTAAAAAGTGGAATGTTATGCAATGGCCAAGTCAATCCCCTGACCTGAATCCGATTGAGCATGCATTTCACTTGATGAAGACAAAACTGAAGGGAAAATGCCCCAAGAACAAGCAGGAACTGAAGACATTTGCAGTAGAGACCTGGCAGAGCATCACCAGGGATGAAACCCAGCGCCTGGTGATGTCTATGCATTTCAGACTTCAGGCTGTAATTGCCTGCAAAAGATTTGCAACAAAGTATTAAAAAGTGAAAGTTAGATTTAGGATTGTTTAGTTTGTCCCATTACTTTTGGCCCCTTAAAAAGTGGGAGGCACATATAGAAACCGTTGTAATTCCTACACCGTTCACCTGATTTGGATGTAATTACCCTCAAATTAAATCTGAAAGTCTGCAGTTAAAGCACATCTTGTTTGTTTCATTTCAAAGCCATTGTGGTGTTGAATAGAGGCCAAAATATGAAAATTCTGTCAATGTCCCAATATTTATGCACCTGACTGTATATATAATATTGGGTTCAGCAGCAGTGATTCAGAGATTTAGAGATACCTTGCTCCTTTGTCAGGCCACATAGCTTGACAAAAGAGTTGGGTATAACCAAAAATGTTGCTGCTGAGCCAAATATTCAGTATTACAGATGCACCCAATTACACTGTGGCTGATCGCGCCACAAACACGTACACGCATCAGGTAATGTGATTCCCCGCACCTGAATACCCTACGGTATGCAACGGTGGACACTGCGATTGCACCATTCATTCCTATGGAGGTGCAGTCACGTATGCAGTGTGCATATCCAATCATGAGTGCATGTCTTGCACTATGCGTGGCACGATTAGCCCCGCCAACAGCAAGGATGTATCTAGGCAGATCTGTAGTAATTACTTAACATATCACCAGCTGGCATGTGCTGTGCTATTTGTTTTTGAAATCTAAGGAAACTATTTCGAAAGTATGCCCAACCAACCAATGGTTATATATAAAATTATTCACAGAAAATAGGCACTAGCCTATGTGAACGGTAACAAGATAACACTTAACATAGTTGCAAAATATATTATATTATCATCTCCTGCTTGTAATGTGTTAGATGCATCTATAAACATAACTTCTAAGACTTCTCTATTGTTTTAAGTTCTGAAAATCTCATTATAATTGCAATGCTCATATAAAGCTTAGGTTCACAAAAATGTCCAATTTAATTGTCTGTTTTTGTCCTAGACATTAAAGCAGTGCAGATTGTCTATGTACAAAGTACAAAATTTAAAGTGCTGTCAAAGGTCAATTCAAATGTAGACTGTAAAAAGTCAGTTTTATACAGTAAATAAAAACAATATAAATGTATATAATAATGCTGCCGAATAATCTGGGTAGTCACCCCAGAGAGATACTATCACAAAAAACTATAAAAATAGACAAACAGCGCATAGATCTATAAATCTATCATATTACTACTGTTACCATAGGTAACATCCATATACTCCACATAAAAGGCAATAATATACTTATAGAATAAAGAACCATGTGAGTAACCTTTCGAGAATAAAAAAAAAATTACATTTAATGAGCACGCTGGGCAATCTTAAAAAAATATCAAAGGACATATACTGAAGAATCAGTCATATGAATAATGATAACACCTATTAGTCATGTATATAGGGAAGAGTAATCACTTGCCTACTTTTAAGAAAGGTGTCTGTGACAGGGAAAAGTGTCAGGCCTACCACCAGAGGACCCCAGGTTTTATGCTGGACAATTCACTGGATACTTTTCCTGGGAAAAGACTTATGCCACAATAAACAATCGGATAATCAGAAGATAAGCCACTCTGGAATCGTTTGTTTGTGGGAGTTAACTACAACCAAGGGACTGCACAGGCTACAGGTTATTATTATTATTATCCTTTATTTATATGGTGCCACAATGGTTCTGCAGCGCCTTACACAGTATATAAATGAGCACACAAGAAAACAGTTAATAGTAATACAAAACAATGCTGGCAAGGACATGGTTTATACTAGGGGTGTGCACCGGCCACTTTTCGTGTTTTGTGTTTTGGTTTTGAATCTGGATCTTTCTTCGTGTTTTGGATCTGGATTGATTTTGCCAAAACCACCCTTCCGTGTTTTGGGTTCTGGGTTTTGTGTTTTGGATCTGTATTTTTTTGAAAAAAAGCATAAAAACAGCTAAAATCACAGAATTTGTAGGTTTTTCTGCTCCTAGGCTATTATTAACCTCAATAACCTTAATTTCCACTCATTTCTAGTCTATTCTGAACACCTCACACCTCACAATAGTGTTTTTATATCCAAAAGGTTGCACCGAGGTAGCTGGATGACTATGCTAAGCGACACGAGTGGGCGGCACAAACACGTGACCCATCTAGGCATGATACTGCAGTGGCAGACAGGATGGCAGTTTGAAAAACTAGGTTCCAAACTGTACATAATGCAAAGAAAAAAAAGAGGTGCAAGATGGAATTGTCATTGGGCCCTCCCACCCACCCTTATGTTGTATAAACAGGACATGCACACTTTAACAAACCAATCATTTCAGCGCCAGGGTCTGCCACACAACTGTGGCTGAAATGATTGGTTCGTTTGGGCCCCCACAAAACAAGCTGGCAATTAATGTGTCCCTGCACAAACTGGCTCTACGGAGGCAAGGTGTCATCCTCATCCTCCTCATCCACCGATTCCTCACCCTCTTCAGTGTGTACATCCTCATCCTCACAAAGTATTAACTCGTCCCCACTTGAATCCACCACCACAGGTCCCTCTGTACGTTCTGGAGGCTGGTCTCCCTGGAAGAGCTGATAATTCATTTTGATGAACCTCTTCTTCTCCACATTCTGTGGAAGCAACCTCCTACGCCTTTCGCTGACAAGGTTCCCGGCTGCACTAAACACTCTTTCGGAGTACACACCAGAGGGGGGGCAACTCAGGTAAAATAGAGCCAGTTTGTACAGGGGCCTCCAAATTGCCTCTTTTTCCTGCCAGTACAGGTATGGACTGTCTGACATGCCTACTTGGATGCTGTCACCGATGTAATCCTCCACCATTCTGTCAATGGTGACAGTATCATATGCAGTGACAGTAGACATGTCAGAAATTGTTGCCAGGTCCTTCAGTCCGGACCAGATGTCCAAACTTGGTCCTGCCTGCCCTGCATCACCGCCAGTGGGATGCTTAGGATACCTAAGTTTTTTCCTGGCAGCCCCAGTTGCGGGAGAAAATGAAGAAGGAGCTGTTGACGTGTCACGTTCCGCTTCAGCTGACAGTGTGTTCACCAGCAGGTCTTTGCACCTCTGTAGGCTTGTGTCGGCCGGAAAGAGAGACACCACATAGGCTTTAAACCTAGGATCGAGCACGGTGGCCAAAATGTAGTGGTCTGATTTCAACAGATTGACCACCCTGGAATCCTGGCAAAGCGAATGAAGGGCTTCATCCACAAGTCCCACATACCGAGCGGAATCGCTCCATCTTAGCTCCTCCTTCACTTTCTCCAGCTACTTCTGCAAAAGCCTTATGAGGGGAATGACCTGACTCAAGCTGGCAGTGTCTAAACTCACTTCACGTGTGGCAAGTTTGAAGGGCTGGAGAACCTTGCACAACACGGAAATCATTCTCCACTGCGCTTGAGTCAGGTGCATACCCCTTACTTATGTCATAGGTGGATGTATAGGCTTGAATGGCCTTTTGCTGCTCCTCCATCCTCTGAAGCATATAGAGGGTTGAGTTCCACCGCAGTCACAACCTCTTGCTTCAGGTGATGGCAGGGCAGGTTCAAGAGTGTTTGCTGGCGCTCCAGTCTTTCGGCATGCAGTGGCTGAATGGCGGGAAGTGGACAGAAATTTTTCGGGCCCACCAAAAGAGTCTCCTGCATGCCCTTGTTCGTTTTCAGAAAATTCTGCACCACCAAAGTTTATTGTGTGAGCAAAACATGGGACGTGCTGGAATTTGCCCAATGTATAGCCCGCACAATATTGGTGGCGTTGTCAGATATCACAAATCCCCAGGAGAAGTCTAAGTGGGGTAAGCCATTGGGCGAATGATTTCCCTCAGTTTCTAAAAGAGGTTGTCGGCAGTGTGCCTCTTACTGAAACCAGTGATACACAGCATAGCCTGCCTTGGAACGAGCTGGCATTTCTGAGATGCTCCTACTGGTGACGCTGCTGTTGTTGCTGTGTAAGGCGATGCATCTACCCAGTGGGCTGTCACAGTCATATAGTCCTTAGTCTGCCCTGTTCCACTTGTCCACAAGTCCGTGGTTAAGTGGACATTGGGTACAACAGCATTTTTTAGGCACTGAGGACACTTATTCTGATGTCTCTGTACATTCTCGGTATCGTCTGCCAAGTGAAGTGGAATCTAGACGGGATTTGGTACTGAGAACACACGGCCTTCATCAATTGTCTAAATCCCACTGCACTAATGGCGGATACCAGACGCACGTCTAACACCAACATAGCAGTCAAGGCCTCAGTTATCCGCTTTGCAACAGGATGACTGCTGTCGTACTTCATCCTCCTCGCTAAGGACTGTTGAAGAGTCAGTTGCTTAGTAAAAGAAGTAGTGGTGTACCTACTTCCTCTCTGGGATGATGAACGACTCCCAGCAGCAGCAGTGGCAGCAGTAGGCGTAGCAATGCAGGATCCTCCGGAGGAATCCCGGATAGGAGAGGAGTCAGTCACGCCAGTGACATGGCCTGCAGGACTACTTCTGATCCTGACTGAGCACAGAACAGCTAATAGCTCCCAGCTCCCTTAGCACAGCTTCCAGCTCCCTCCCTCTTCAATCACCACAGCCAGAATGAAAAATGCCGGCAATTACGGGACCTTTTATAGAATACAAAACCCCTGAGAATCTGACAGCGGGAGGATGACGTTTTGCCTCGATTTCAGATCCGAGCTAGGCAGGAAAACCTGAGTCGGCTCGGATATGGCCCCGGATCAGGGGGGCCCAGGGGGGTTCGGATTTCGAAAATCCGAACCCGCTCATCCCTAGTAGAAATGCCCCATAATAAGCTGAATGAGAGTACGGCAGTAGTGGTGGTGGCAGACCGCGTCCATGGATGGCTAGCTCCGTTGCTTGATCCGACCTGCGGGGAGCACACTGGTGGTGATGTAAGTAGCCGCTTTGGGGGTTTGGTGTAGCTGGGAGGAGCCAGAGAGTCTCAAGAGGTTTAGCCCACAGGTGGATTGTAAGGCTAGTATAGGCTGTTAGTGAAGCCATTCAGAGACCCTGGTAATGAGGGATAGTGTCTCTGTCTCGATCTCTCTGGGTGGAGTGTAAATGCTTACAGTTGGTTCTCACAGGACATGGTGAAGCTTGAGAAATGCACCTACATGTTTCAACTTCCTCCTGACGTATTTTTCAAGGTGAATTCACCTTTAAAAAGATGTTAGGAAGACGATGAAGTATAGGCAGCTTGTTTTGTGGGGGCCCAAACAAACCAATCATTTCAGTCACAAGTGGCAGTCCCTGTCACTGAACTGATTGGTTTGTTAAATTGTGCATGTCTTGTATACTTATCCCAAGGACAATTACATCTTGCACCTCTTTTCTTTGCATTATGTGCTGTTTTGGGCAATTCTGCCTGATATTTTTAATTGTGTAGTTTCTGAAACTGCTATCCTGTCGACCACTACAATGCCACTCTGTGACATGTTGAAAGCTGAACTGCCACATGTTATTGTCGTCCACTGCTGTCACATAGCCTAGTCAGCCAGCTAGTTGGATGCAACCTTTTGGCCTTAATTGGATGAAATCAATATTGTGAGCTATGATTTGGTTAAAATTGCCTAGAAATTACTGGAAATATATGTTATTGAGGTTAAAATTACTGTAAGAACAAAAAAAAGGCACAAATTATGTGATTTTAGCTGTTTTTAGGATTAGAAAAAAATCCAGATCCAAAACACGCAAGGGTGGTTTTGCCAAAACCAAATCCAGATCCAAAACAACGAGGAGATACAGATCCAAAACCAAAACACGGGGGTTTACCCTATACCCAGGGCTGTCTTAACAGCATTGCAGGCTCTAGACAAAGCAATGCACTGGGGCACCTACCCACCAATTTACGGGAATAAAGATGTAAACATTCAACAAAATAAAATCTTTAGATTTATTGGTATTTTCAACTAAATCAATGTTTAAACATAAGAAACAAGATGTAAAGTGAGGATTATAGAATTCACCTCCCTCTTCTCTTCTCCAGCTCACAGTGCAGTTCCTGCTCTGCACTGCAGCTGTGATTAAAATGTGGGTGCCTGTGAGTGAGGGGGGCTTGGGGGGTGTACCCCTTTACCCTAATCTGGCTAAGTAGCTGGAGGTTGGGAGGCAGGTAGGGAATGGTGCCTGGATGCTTTGTGTAAATCACAATCAGAGCAGCCTGGGAGCGTATTTCTCTACCTGGCTCTCAGCCGGTTGCCCTATGCACAGAGCGATTGGCCGCACACTCCATCTAAATGCCCCCAGGCCCAGCCTGCCCCTGCTTGAAGACCCCTAGAATCATGGTCCCCTAGGCAGCTGCTTTGTGTGACCATATGTTAAGATGGCCCTACCTATACCCCCAAATTCAGCACTACATGAAGGAATCCAGGGAGACGTATGAGCCCAAAAAATCCTTGGTATTGCTAATATCAAAATACACTAACTACACACAATCGTATCAGGTCTACACCCATCAGTGTTGGACTGGGGCATGGAGGGCCCACCAGGGGGAATGCAGATGTAGCGTCCCATGCTTAAAGGGTGTGGCTAGCCAACACAGAGGCGTGGCCAGCCAACAAAGAGGCGTGGCTAACTATTAGAGAGTGCATGGTCTGGGTCCCTTTATAAATATATATAATAAATACTGATAGTGCATGCATGATAATATACCTGATTGATTACAACAGTGCACTGCAGTGAATGTACTACTGTCAATTCTCCTCACTAGCTATGGCCAGCGAATTAGTTCTTTATTGGTCACCCTCAGAGTCTTGTTTGCTAAAGGCTACATATGATCATGTGTGTAGAGAAGAAGACACGGGACACAGCTGTATGCACCACACGCATCTCCATCTCTGCTTTATTTTTAACAGAACAGCCCACATTTATAGATTCCGTCTAACACATGGTATGCATTATCTGCAGTGAGACTATGGCTCTGTTTAAACATTGGAATCGCATACCTTACCATATATGTACATATGCTCTTCTGTGCACTTATAACAGGGTCTGTACAATGAATTAACTCCATCCAGTCCTGTGCACCCACCCTTCATGCATACATGGCATACAAAATGGATTCTTATTCCAAAATGGCTTCTACACTACAGTCCCAGGAATGCAGTATAATGTCAATTTTATTTAATAATTAAGCACATGATGGAAATTAAATTATTGACATTTTACTGTTATATTTAGGGATAGGGTTAAATATGCAAAAAGCTATATATCGACATTCTGAGTATCCATATGTAAAATGTTGACATTTGGCCCATGGTGAAATCTGTGTATCCCGACATATCATACCACACCCATTTAAAGTGGGTTAGAAACAGCCTTAGACAGACAACAAATCTGGCAAGTTCTTAATTATTGGGGACGTTACATTAATATTGTGCCTGGGTCACAGACTGAGAATAGAGGAACATTACATACGTGTTGAAACATTGCATACATGTTAGCAGTAACTTCCGGCATGGTCATCTCCACAGTAGTCTCCTGTACTGCAGCCTGCTCCCCTACAATGGTAACCGCACAGGCTAGTTAGTGTGACATGTGGTCTAATAGATGTCACAGTAATTCTTTATCCCTCTATATCATAGAGGTCAGACATACGCTCATACATTCTCACGCAAGTAATGAGAATTTATACTCATTTATATTAGAGATGAGCGGGTTCAGATTTCAGAGATCCGTACCCACCCGAACTTAGGTGATCCAAGTCAGCTTTGGTTTTCCCGCCTGACTCGGATCTCAAAATGAGGCAAAACGTCATCATCCCTGTGACGGTATGTATATTAAAATATCACCATGTATGTAGAATATATTAAAACCAAAATAAATATATGTAATCACATATTTAGAGAGAGCTTAGGAATAAGTTTATCAGAGGGAACACAGAAACCAGTTTATGAATAGACAAAACCAGCTCACAATAAAACATAATTAGCATTTGTTTACCCTCGCTAGAGCCACAGTTCACACAGGGCCTGATTCAGACCCGCTCGCAAGCGGGTCGATGGTGCCCTAGTGCGCATACGCATGACGGAGGGAGCTCCGTCGTGTGCATGCGCGAGACCCGAATAACGACGGGGTAGCCGCTCCAATAAGAGGTAGGAGGGCCCTGATTCAGAGCGAGCGCTCTGGTCAGAGCGTCCGGCTCTGAATCAGGCCCACAGTCTAAATACATGAAGACTTTAAACAATAGCCCACAAGTTTAAAGTGAGCAGTAGTTTCAATTGACCGATAGGATACTCCTTTTTGAACACACCTATCAGGTAATAGCAAAACGGTTGGAGTCTCACACAGATCAGAAAAAGGGTCTCTCACAGAAACATATAGCTGAACACTTGGAGCAGGAACACTGGCAGAGCAGACTTCCCCCCAGAAGGCTGCCAAGATGCAACCTCAATCTCTTGGAGGCATGGAGAAGCTAGCCGCTTATCTACCTGGAGGATAATTATATGTCTCTCCAACCACATATGGCTTACAGGGAAGATGTTGACATCATGTTTTTTAAGGGTTAATTAAGCATTGGTTAAATAGGTGTAAGTCTGTGTTAATAATGTCTGTTCAAGTAGTGAATCTGTAACAAGGTTGTAGTTAATAATGTAGTGATTTGTTACTGTAGTTAGCTATATGGGTGAGTAATGTAGCATATGCTGTAGTGTACAATAGTCTGTTTATACTAGGGATGAGCGGGTTCGGATTTATGGAATCCGAGCCCCCCCGATCCAAGTCGGATCCGAGTCAGGCTCGGGTTTTCCCGCCTGACTCGGATCTGAAATTGAGGCAAAATGTCATCATCCCGCTGTCGGATCTATTGGATTCTATAAAGGTCCCCATGTCGGCGCCATTTTTCACTCCGGCTGTGGACAGTGAAGGGGGAGGGTGAGAGTTAGGGCTGGCTGGGCTGTGTTGTGCTGTGCTGCTGTTGTCCATAGGGGCTGTGTCCACTACTTCAAAGTCCATAGGGGCTGGCTGGGCTGTGTTGTGCTGCTGTTGTCCATAGGGGCTGGCTGGGCTGTGTTGTGCTGCTGTTGTCCATAGGGGCTGGCTGGGCTGTGTTGTGCTGCTGTTGTTCATAGGGGCTGGCTGGGCTGTGTTGTGCTGCTGTTGTCCATAGGGGCTGGTGGGCTGTGTTGTTCATAGGGGCTGGCTGGGCTGTGTTGTGCTGCTGTTGTCCATAGGGGCTGGTGGGCTGTGTTGTTCATAGGGGCTGGCTGGGCTGTGTTGTGCTGCTGTTGTCCATAGGGGCTGGTGGGCTGTGTTGTGCTGCTGTTGTCCATAGGGGCTGGCTGGGCTGTGTTGTGCTGCTGTTGTCCATAGGGGCTGTCTGGGCTGTTTTGTGCTGCTGTTGTCCATAGGGGCTGGCTGGGCTGTGTTGTGCTGCTGTTGTCCATAGGGGCTGGTGGGCTGTGTTGTGCTGCTGTTGTCCATAGCAGCTGGCTGGGCTGTGTTGTGCTGCTGTTGTCCATAGGGGCTGGTGGGCTGTGTTGTGCTGCTGTTGTCCATAGGGGCTGATGGGCTGTGTTGTGCTGCTGTTGTCCATAGGGGCTGGTGGGCTGTGTTGTGCTGCTGTTGTTCATAGGGGCTGGTGGGCTGTGTTGTGCTGCTATTGTCCATAGCAGCTGGCTGGGCTGTGTTGTGCTGCTGTTATCCATAGGGGCTGGTGGGCTGTGTTGTGCTGCTGTTGTCCATATGGGCTGGCTGGGCTGTGTTGTGCTGCTGTTGTCCATAGGGGCTGGTGGGCTGTGTTGTGCTGCTGTTGTCCATAGAGGCTGGTGGGCTGTGTTGTGCTGCTGTTGTCCATATGGGCTGGCTGGGCTGTGTTGTGCTGCTGTTGTCCATAGGGGCTGGCTGGGCTGTGTTGTGCTGCTGTTGTCCATAGGGGCTGGCTGGGCTGTGTTGTGCTGCTGTTGTCGATAGGGGCTGTCTGGGCTGTGTTGTGCTGCTGTTGTCCATAGGGGCTGTGTCCACTCCAAAGTCTATAGGGGCTGGCTGGGCTGTGTTGTGCAGTGTCCCATTAAGGCTGTAGTCCTAAAAGGGTGCTGTAGTGTTGTCCAGGGGGTGATCTGTCCATCAGGGGTGCTCCCCCCCAAGTGCAATAAAAAAACATTCTTTTTTTCTGTGTTTGTGAATTGTTTGCCTGATTCATATCCGCTCGCGAGCACAAAGTACTCTAGGGCTTGCGGCAATGAGACCCTACCACAAGGGTCTCGTAGCAAGCCCGATGGTCGTGATGGTCTTGGCCATTGCGACCATCTTCCTGCACGCTCGCTATAGCTGTGGGTGGTCAACCACAGCTATGCGAGTGGCCAGGAGGCCGCTCTAAAAAGCAGAGGGACGGCCCTGATTCAGAGCGAGCGCTTTGTCAGAGCGCCCGACTCTGAATCAGGCCCTGTGTGCGCTGTAGCCGCACGTGCATCAACAAAGTAGCGCCAAGCGTGCGCCTGTGTCATAAATCAAGGGCCGGCTGGCTTGTCTGTTAAAGGGTGCTGTAACCCCCAAAGTGCACTCCAAAAAAATATATATATTTTATTCTGTGTTTGTGAATAGTGTGCGCGCAGTAGCCGCACGTGCATCAATAAAGTAGTAGCACCAAGCGTGTGCCTGTGTCATAAATCAAGGGCCGGCTGGCTCATCTGTTAAAGAGTGCTGTAACCCCCAAAGTGCGTTCCATCCCAAAAAAAATATAAAAATATTTTTCTGTGTTTGTGTGAGCCTTAGCCACACGTATATATCAATATCACATAAATGGAGGACAAAAATTTGTCTGATAAAAATAAAATAGGGAAAGATCAAGAACCACTTCCTCCTAGTACTGAAGCTGCTGCCACTAGTCATGACATAGACGATAAAATGCCATCAACGTCGTCTGCCAAGGCCGATGCCCAATATCATAGTAGAGGGCATATAAAATCCCAAATGACAAGGTTCAGGAAAATGACCTTAAAAAATACATTTAAATCATCTGAGGAGAAACGTAAACTTGCCAATATGCCATTTATGACACGGAGTGGCAAGGAACTGCTAAGGTCTTTCCCTATGGTAATGACTAGTGGTTCAGCTTCACATGACGATGGAAGCCCTCCTCCCGCTACAAAAATCAAACGAGTTAAGTTGGCAAAAGCACAGCAAAGTACTGTGCTTTCTAATTCTAAGAAGATATCACAAATCCCCAAGGAGAGTTCAAGTGTGGCGGCGGTTGTGATGCCTGACCTTCCCAACACTGCATGGAAAGAGGTGGCTCATTCCACCATTTGCACGCCCTCTGCAAGTGCTGGAAGGAGCACCCACAGTCCACTTGCTGATATTCAAATTGAAGATGTTACTGTTGAAGTACAACAGGAAGAGGATATTGGTGTAGCTAGCGCTGATGAGGAAGTTGGCGAGGAGGATTCTGATGGTGATGTGGTTTGTTTAAATCAGGCACCGGGGTAGACAGTTGTTGTCCGTGGGATGAAAAAGCCCATCACGATCATGCCTGGGCAGAAGACCAAACATTCCACCTCTTTGGTCTGGCAATATTTCTATCCAAATCTGGACAACAACTGTCTTGCCATATGTACCATATGTAAAGGTGGAATAAGTAGGGGTAAGGACGTTAACCACCTAGGAACATCCTCCCTTATACGGCACCTGCAGCGCATTCATAAAAAGTTACTGTCAAGTTCAGAAACTTTGGCTAAGACCGTAAGCAGTCCAGGGGCACCTAAATCCCTTTGTCCTGTTGTATCCAAGCACCTGCAAACCACACCGTCAACTCCCTCCTCATCAATTTCCTCCTTAGTCAGAATCGGAAGTAGTCCTGCAGGCCATGTCACTGGTATGACTGACTCCCCTATCCGGGATTCCTACGGAGGATCCTGCATTGCTACGCCTGCTGCTGCCACTGCTGCTGTTGCTGCTTGGAGTCGTTCATCATCCCTGAGAGGAAGTAGGAACACCAATACTTCTTTTACTAAGCAATTGACCCTCCAACAGTCCTTAGCGAGGAGGATGAAGTACGACAGCAGTCATCCTGAAGCAAAGCGGATAACTGAGGCCTTGACAGCTATGTTGGTGATAGACGTTCGTCTGGTATCCGCCATTTGTGCAGTGGGATTTAGACAATTGATGGAGGTAGTGTGTCCCCGTTACAAAATCCCGTCTAGATTCCACTTCACTTGGCAGCGATACCGAGAATGTACAGAGAAGTAAAAAAAAGTGTCCTCAGTGTCCTAAAAAATGCAGTTGTACCCAATGTCCACTTAACCATGGACATGTGGACAAGTGGAACAGGGCAGACTAAGGACTATATGACTGTGACAGCCCACTGGGTAGATGTATCGCCTTACGCAGCAATAACAGCAGCGTCACCAGTAGCAGCAGCTCAGAAACGCCAGCTAGTTCCAAGGCAGGCTATGCTGTGTATCACCGGTTTCAGTAAGAGGCACACCACCGACAACCTCTGAGAGAAACTGAGGGAAATCATCACCCAATGGCTTACCCCACTTAGACTCTCCTGGGGATTTGTGATATCTAACAACGCCACCAATATTGTGCGGGCATTACATCTGGGCAAATTCCAGCACGTCCCATGTTTTGTTCACACAATAAATTTGGTGGTGGAAAATTTTCTGAAACACAACAAGGACGTGCATGAGATGCTTTGGGTGCCCTGAAAAATTCCTGGCCACTTTCGCCATTCAGCGACTGCGTGCCAATGACTGGAGCATGAGCAAATAGTCTTGAACCTGCCCTACCATCACCTGAAGCAAAAGGTTGTTACACGGTGGAACTTAACCCTCTATATGCTTCAGAGGATGGAGGAGTAGCAAAAGGCTATTCAAGCCTATACATCCACCTATGACATAGGCAAAGGAGGGGGTATGCACCTGACTCAAGCGCAGTGGAGAATGATTTCTGTGTTGTGCAAGGTTCTCCATACCTTCAAACTTGCCACAAGTAAAGTCAGTTCAGACACTGCCAGCTTGAGTCAGGTCATTCCCCTCATTAGGCTTTTGTAGAAGCAGCTTGAGAAAGTGAAGGAGGAGCTAAGATGGAGTGATTCGGCTTGGCATGTGGGACTTGTGGATGAAGCCCTTCATTCGCTTTGCCAGGATTCAAGGGTGGTCAATCTGTTGAAATCAGACAACTACATTTTGGCAACCGTGCTCGATCCTAGGTTTAAAGCCTATGTGGTGTCTCTCTTTCCGGACGACACAAGCCTGCAGAGGTGCAAAGACCTGCTGGTGAAAACACTGTCAGCTGAATTAGAATGTGACATGTCAACAGCTCCTTCATCATTTTCTCCCGCACCTGGGGCTGCCAGGAAACAACTTAGGTATCCTAAGAAACCCACTGGCGGTGATGCAGGGCAGGCAGGACCAAGTTTGGACATCTGGCCCGGACTGAAGGACCTGCCAACAATTTCTGACATGTCTACTGTCACTGCATATGATACTGTCACCATTGACAGAATATTGGAGGATTACATCGGTGACAGCATCCAAGTAGGCGTGTCAGACAGTCCCTACCTGTACTGGCAGAAAAAAGAGGCAATTTGGATGCCCCTGTACAAACTGGCTCTATTTTACCTAAGTTGCCCCCCCCTCCAGGGTGTACTCCAAAAGAGTGTTTAGTGCAGCCGGGAACCTTGTCAGCGAAAGGCGTAGAAGGTTGCTTCCACAAAATGTGGAGAAGATGATGTTCATCAAAATTAATTATCAATTCTTCCAGGGAGACCAGCCTCCAGAACGTACAGAGGGACCTGTGGTGGTGGATTCCAGTGGGGACGAATTAATACTCTGTGAAGATGAGGATGTACACAACACTGAAGAGGTTGAGGATTTGGTGGATGAGGATGACATCTTGCCTCCGTAGAGCCAGTCTGTGCAAGGACAGATTAATTGGCAGCTTGTTTTGTGGGGGCCCAAAAGAACCAATCATTTCAGCCACAGTCGGGTGGCAGACTCTGGCGCTGAAGTTATTGATTTTCTTAAAGTGTGCATGTCCTGTTTATACAACATAAGGGTGTGTGGGAGGGTCCAAGGACAATTCCATCTTGCACCTCTTGTTTTTCTTTGCATTATGTACTGTTTGGGGCCTAGTTTTTCAAACTGCCATCCTGTGTGCCACTGCAGTGTCACTAATAGATGGGCCACGTGTTTGTGGCGCCCACTTGTGTCGCTTAGCATAGTCATCCAACTACCTCGGTGCAACCTTTCGGCCTAAAAACAATATTGTGAGTTGTGAGGTGTTCAGAATAGACTGGAAATGAGTGGAAATAAATGTTATTGAGGTTAATAATAGTATAGGAACAGAACAACCCACAAATGCTGTGATTTTAGCTGTTTTTAAGCTTTTATCCCAAAAAAATACAGATCCAAAACACAAAACCCAGAACCAAAAACATGGAAGGGTGGTTTTGGCAAAACCAATCCAGATCCAAAACACAAAGAAAGATCCAGATCTAAAATCATAACACAAAACACGAAAAGTGGCCGGCGCACACCCCTAGTTTTTACTTGTTGTATTATTGTTTAATGGGCAAAACAGAACTATGGTATTTGTAATTGATTGGTGTTAGCAATGCATACAGTGGATGATATGGTGTAGTCTCTCTATTCCCATGTGTTTAGTGGAAGCTACAGTTTTGTAACATGGTGTAGATTTCAGGTGATGAAGGAATTTGTAATTCTGTAGTGGTCAATTATATTGTAATAAGCCTATAAGTAATGTACACTGTTTAGTAGTTTATACTTTCTGTAATATTATATAATGGAATCTGGTTGAAATATTGTAGTCTATGGAATGTGTATATTCCAGGTTGAAATCGGCTAGTGGTTGTGGTTCTATGGGAGTTGTGGACTGCTAGCCGCATTGTGATAATATTGTGAGGTTATATACTATCATAGTTTGGGATTGTATAGTGCAAATAGGTTTTTTATAAGTAATAATAACCGTGTGTAAAGGAGTCTGCAGTCAATATGGCTGCCAGCATGTGGGTTAGACAATGGAATTACATGTGATACTCCCCTACCCCTCCCCCCATTGAACCATGTGCTTAATTCAATGGAAGTTGTAGATTACTAGTCTTGTGATCATAGTTATAATTCTACCCAGTTTTGATGTTGTAAAGTTCAAATAGGTTTGTTATAGTAATTATAATTATGAACATTAATGGATATATGATTTACAGAGTTACAACATTATGTGAGTTTTTTGACATTCAAAATGTAGTGTATTATGGGAGTTTTCAAAATGGAGGTTATCCCTGTGCCATGAGGTTTGGACAAAAGCACCATCCCACCCCCACGCATCCACATTCCCATACACTTTTCTCTCTTATTCTCTCTCCCCTATTTCTCTCTCATCTTTGTATCATTTATATTGTATTTTAACAAGCATTGATTTAATTAATACTGTTTTATGAGAATTGATTTGATGAATATAAAAACACTTTACTTTAACACATCTTGTGTGCAATGTTATTATCCAAATGATTTAAAAGGTATATAATTCTGGTTAACACTTTGGCAAGTTCATATATATATATATATATATATATATATTGTGACACAGTTAGGTTAGGGGGTCCCTCTCCTGGGTAGAGGACTCCTTCCTTTCACACACAGCAGCTGGGAAACAGTACGCCAGACTGGATGCAAGTACAAGCTGGTCGGCGCCAGTCTTTATTGTGCAATGTCAGAAATAACACAAAGAAAACATAAATGTAAATCCTAGCCCTGTCGGGGCACTAACTTCACAGGTAGTTCCCTCACTACCAGAACCTGGCAGGGCCTAATGCCCTCACCAGCAACAAAAGCACAGCACAACACTTACAGTTAGGTTTTCAAGTGTCTCTGAGCAAACTCCCTGTCTGCTCTCCCAGGTGAGACAATCAGCCCTAAACACACTAGGCTTATATTGGCCACTCTCAGGTGGAAAACTAACAAGCCTGTTACCAGGCTGCGAGAACCAAAACCTGGAGTGGCCGTGGGTGCTCCCCTCCCTCTCATCTCACCCACAACCCCCAGGTCCCAAACCGGCTTTTCAAAAAGCCGAAACTCAAGCCTGCTACATTGCAGACTTTCTCCTGGGGGTTTAAAACACAAAAGACAGGAATCTGGGACACAGACCACTTTACCAGTGATCCTATCACAATATATATATATATATATATATATATATGCAAAGGAAGAGAGAGCACTCACCAATCTTCATACAGTGGGTAGACAACTTTAATAATTCACAATATCACATGAGAAAATACAAAAAAAGTCGACGTTTTGTGGCCACTCAGGGCCCTTTGTCAAGACCAGAATATCACATCCCCAATCGTCCAGGTAGCAAGTCCCACCACCAGAGCAAATGAGTCTATAAATACCCCAGAGGCCCCTTAGATAGACACACCCCCAATTAAATAAATGAAATAACACCGCTAAAGTGAGATGTCCAAAAATAACCTTCACAGGCAATCATGCAGCTGATACATAAGCTTTTACCTGGTAGCCAAAGTCACACCAACATGGGCATAGTCCGATGAAACAAACTTCATGATGTACGGACTCCATGGGCCAAATGTAATAGGTAGTCAGTTTTAGTAACAGTACAAACTCGCACTTTCTCGCACTTTTAAAAAGTTCGAGTTTGTACTGAAACTCGCAAATTCAATAGCCTGCGAACTTTTCAGCTCGAGGCTACTGCATTTGCGAGTGCAGGCGAGTTTAGGACTATGTAAACTGACACCTTTTAATGCGAGTAGCATTAAAAGGTGCGAGTTTTAGAGAAGCCATCACAGATCAGTGAGATCCGTGATGGCTTCTGTGTGTGTTAAAAAAAAAAAACGTGCACCCCCTCCCCAAAAGCATAACCAGCCCCGGGCTTTATAAAGCCTGTTCTGGTTCTAAAAATACAGGGGCCAAAATGCGTAGGGGACTGCTGTATATTAAGAACCAGCACAGGGCTTTGTTGAGCTGGTCCTGGTTCTGGAAAATCAGGGGACAAAACGAGTAGGGGTCCCCTGAATATTCCAGAACCAGCACCGAACTCTTTCTAGCAGGGGGATAATGCCACAGCCAGGGAAAACCTTTCACCGGTTTCCCCGGCCAAAGCATTATCCCTGACTGCTAGTCAGTCCAGGCCGGGGATCCCTGGGGAGTTGGGTACCCCCCAAATAAAGGGGTACCCCTCTCCAGGGCACCCCAGGCCTAGACTGATAGCCCGGGGCTATCCCGGCACCCTAGGGCGGTGGGTGCCGGGTTGATAGCGTAAAGTGTAAAGTGTAAAATTAAATTTTCCATATTGTCTATATTTGTAGAACCACAAGTACCAGCAAGCCTCCCCTGCATGCTGGTATTTG
>JAUIMM010004024.1:0-25972 GCA_031769625.1 Taudactylus pleione
TACTATACTACACACACATACATCACATTACTACACACACATCACATTACTACACACACACATCACATTACTACACACACACATACATCACATTACTACACACACATCACATTACTACACACACACATACATCACTTTACTACACACACATACATCACATTACTACACACATACATCACATTACTACACACAAATACATCACATTACTACACACATACATCACATTTCTACACCCACACATACATCACATTACTACACCCACACAAACTATACTACACATACATCACATTACTACACACACATACATCACATTACTACACACACATACATCAATCACATTACTACACACACATACTGTACATCACATTACTACACACACATACATCACATTACTACACACACATACTGTACATCACATTACTACACACACACACATACATCACAATACTACACCCACACATACTATACTACACATACATCATATTACTACACACACATACATCACATTACTACACACACACATCACATTACTACACCCACAAATACTATACTACACATACATCACATTACTACACACACATACATCACATTACTACACACACACACATCACATTACTACACCCACACATACTATACTACACACACACACATCACATTACTACACACACACATACATCACATTACTACACACACACATACATCACATTACTACACACACATCACATTACTACACCCACACATACATCACATTACTACACACACATACATCACATTACTACACCCACACATCACATTACTACACCCACACATACTATACTACACACACACATCACATTACTACACCCACACACATCACATTACTACACACACATCACATTACTACACACACACATACATCACATTACTACACACATACATCACATTACTACACACACACACATACATCACATTACTACACACACATACATCACATTACTACACACACATCACATTACTACACCCACACATACATCACATTACTACACACACATCACATTACTACACACTAGGGGTGAGCGGGTTCGGATTTCTGAAATCCGAACCCCCCCGAGCCCCCCCGATCCGAGTCCGATCCGAGTCAGGCTCGACTTTTCCCGCCTGACTCGGATCTGACATCGAGGCAAAACGTCATCATCCCGCCTTCCGAGTCTCGCGGGTTTTGGATCCTATATAAGGTACCCGCGTCGGCGCCATTTTCTCACTCGGCTGTGGACAGTGAAGAGGGAGGGTGGGAGTTAGTGCTGTGTAGTGTAGTGTAGTGTAGTGCTGCTGTTGTCCACTACTTCAAAGTCCATAGGGGCTGGCTGTGTTGTGCTGTGCTGCTGTTGTTAATAGGGGCTGTGTCCACTACTTCAAAGTCCATAGGGGCTGGCTGGACTGTGTTGTGCAGTCAGTTCTCCATAGGGGCTGTGTCCACTCCAAAGTCCTGTGCAGTGTCCCAGTCCTAAAGGGGTGCTGTAGTGTTGTCCAGGGGGTGCTCTGTCCATCAGGGGTGCTCCCCCCAAGTGCTAAAAAAATAATATATTTTCTGTGTTTGTGAATTGTGTGCGCAGTAGCCGCACGTGCATCAACAAAGTAGTGCCAAGCGTGCCGCCTGTGTCATAAGTAAAGGGCCGGCTGGCTTGACCGTTAAGGGTGCTGTAACCCCTGAAAGTACACTCCAGTCCAAACCTAAAAAAAAATTATTTTCTGTGTTTGTGAATTGTTGTGCGCAGTAGCCGCACGTGCACTCCCAAAGTAGTGCCAAGCGTGCGCCTGTGTCATAAGTAAAGGGCCGGCTGGCTTGACCGTTAAGGGTGCTGTAACCCCCGAAAGTACACTCCAGTCCAAACCAAAAAAAAAATTATTTTCTGTGTTTGTGAATTGTGTGCGCAGTAGCCGCACGTGCATCAACAAAGTAGTGCCAAGCGTGCGCCTGTGTCATAAGTAAAGGGCCGGCTGGCTTGACCGTTAAGGGTGCTGTAACCCCCGAAAGTACACTCCCAGTCCAAACCTAAAAAAAAATTATTTTCTGTGTTTGTGAATTGTGTGCGCAGTAGCCGCACGTGCATCAACAAAGTAGTGCCAAGCGTGCGCCTGTGTCATAAGTAAAGGGCCGGCTGGCTTGACCGTTAAGGGTGCTGTAACCCCCGAAAGTACACTCCAGTCCAAACCTAAAAAAAAAATTATTTTCTGTGTTTGTGAATTGTGTGCGCAGTAGCCGCACGTGCATCAACAAAGTAGTGCCAAGAGTGCGCCTGTGTCATAAGTAAAGGGGCCGGCTGGCTTGACCGTTAAAGGGTGCTGTAACCCCGAAAGTACACTCCAGTCCAAAACCCAAAAAAAAATTATTTTCTGTGTTTGTGAATTGTTGTGCGCAGTAGCCGCACGTGCATCAACAAAGTAGTGCCAAGCGTGCGCCTGTGTCATAAGTAAAGGGCCGGCTGGCTTGACCGTTAAAGGGTGCTGTAACCCCCGAAAGTACACTCCAGTCCAAACCAAAAAAAAATTATTTTCTGTGTTTGTGAATTGTGTGCGCAGTAGCCGCACGTGCATCAACAAAGTAGTGCCAAGCGTGCGCCTGTGTCATAAGTAAAGGGCCGGCTGGCTTGACCGTTAAAGGGGTGCTGTAACCCCCGAAAGTGACACTCCAGTCCAAACCAAAAAAAAAATTATTTTCTGTGTTTGTGAATTGTGTGCGCAGTAGCCGCACGTGCATCAACAAAAGTAGTGCCAAGAGTGCGCCTGTGTCATAAGTAAAGGGCCGGCTGGCTTGACCGTTAAAGGGTGCTGTAACCCCCGAAAGTACACTCCAGTCCAAACCAAAAAAAAATTATTTTCTGTGTTTGTGAATTGTGTGCGCAGTAGCCGCACGTGCATCAACAAAGTAGTGCCAAGCGTGCGCCTGTGTCATAAGTAAAGGGCCGGCTGGCTTGACCGTTAAAGGGTGCTGTAACCCCCGAAAGTACACTCCAGTCCAAACCAAAAAAAAAATTATTTCTGTGTTTGTGAATTGTGCGCAGTAGCCGCACGTGCATCAACAAAGTAGTGCCAATGCGTGCGCCTGTGTCATAAGTAAAGGGCCGGCTGGCTTGACCGTTAAAGGGTGCTGTAACCCCCCGAAAGTACACTCCTCAGTCCAAACCAAAAAAAAAATTAATTTTCTGTGTTTGTGAATTGTGTGCGCAGTAGCCGCACGTGCATCAACAACGTAGTGCCAAGCGTGCGCCTGTGTCATAAGTAAAGGGCCGGCTGGCCTTGACCGTTAAAGGGGTGCTGTAACCCCCGAAAGTACACTCCAGTCCAAACCAAAAAAAAATTATTTTCTGTGTTTGTGAATTGTGTGCGCAGTAGCCGCACGTGCTTCAACAAAGTAGTGCCAAGCGTGCGCCTGTGTCATAAGTAAAGGGCCGGCTGGCTTGACCGTTAAAGGGTGCTGTAACCCCCGAAAGTACACTCCAGTCCAAACCAAAAAAAAATTATTTTCTGTGTTTGTGAATTGTGTGCGCAGTAGCCGCACGTGCATCAACAAAGTAGTGCCAAGCGTGCGCCTGTGTCATAAGTAAAGGGCCGGCTGGCTTGACCGTTAAAGGGTGCTGTAACCCCCGAAAGTACACTCCCAGTCCCAAACCAAAAAAAAAAATATTTTCTGTGTTTGTGAATTGTGTGCGCAGTAGCCGCACGTGCATCAACAAAGTAGTGCCAAGAGTGCGTCTGTGTCATAAGGGCCGGCTGGCTTGACCGTTAAAGGGTGCTGTAACCCCACAAAGTACACTCCAGTCCAAACCAAAAAAAAAATTATTTTCTGTGTTTAGCTGCACGTATATATCAAATCGATATAACATAAATGGAGGACCAAACTTTCCTCCGATAAAAATAAAATAGAGAAAGATCAAGAACCACTTCTCCTCCTGTGCTAGAAGCTGCTGCCACTAGTCCATGACATAGACGATAACATGCCATCAACGTCGTCTGCCAAGGCCGATGCCCAATGTCATAGTAGAGGGCACATACAATCCCAAATGGCAAAGTTCAGGAAAATGACCTTGAAAAAGACATTTAAATCAGCTGAAGAGAAACGTAAACTTGCCAATATGCCATTTACGACACGGAGTGGCAAGGAACGGCTAAGGTCGATCCCTAGTATGTTCATGACTAGTGGTTCAGCTTCACATGATGATGGAAGCCCTCCTCCCACTAAAAAAATCAAAAGAGTTAAGCTGGCAAAAGCACAGCGAAGAACTGTGCTTTCTAAGAAGATATCACAAATCCCCAAGGAGAGTCCAAGTGTGGTGGTGGTTGCGATGCCTGACCTTCCCAGCACTGGACGGGAAGAGGTGGCTCTTTCCACCATTTGCACGCCCCCTGCAAGTGCTGAAAGGAGCACCCACAGTCCACTTGCTGATATGCAAATTGAAGATGTCACTGTTGAAGTACAACAGGATGAGGATACTGGTGTAGCTGGCGCTGAGGAGGAAGTTGGCGAGGAGGATTCTGATGGTGATGTGGTTTGTTTAAATCAGGCTCCGGGGGAGACAGTTGTTGTCCGTGGGATGAAAAAGCCCATCACGGTCATGCCTGGGCAGAAGACCAAACATTCCACCTCTTTGGTCTGGCAATATTTCTATCCAAATCCGGACAACAACTGTCTTGCCATATGTACCATATGTAAAGGTGAAATAAGTAGGGGTAGGGACGTCAACCACCTAGGAACATCCTCCCTTATACGGCACCTGCAGCGCGTTCATAAAAAGTTACTGTCAAGTTCAGAAACTTTGGCTAAGACCGTAAGCAGTCCAGGGACACCTAAATCCCGTTGTCCTGTTGTATCCAAGCGCCTGCAAACCACACCGTCAACTCCCTCCTCGTCAATTTCCTCCTTAGTCAGGATCGGAAGTAGTCCTGCAGGCCATGTCACTGGCATGACTGACTCTCCTATCCGGGATTCCTCTGGAGGATCCTGCATTGCTACGCCTACTGCTGCCGCTGCTGCTGTTGCTGCTGCTGGGAGTCGTTCATCATCCCAGAGAGGAAGTAGGAACACCACTACTTTTACTAAACAATTGACCCTCCAACAGTCCTTAGCGAGGAGGATGAAGTACGACAGCAGTCATCCTGAAGCAAAACGTATAACTGAGGCCTTGACTGCTATGTTGGTGTTAGACGTGCGTCCGGTATCCGCCATTAGTGCAGTGGGATTTAGACAATTGATGGAGGTAGTGTGTCCCCGGTTCCAAATCCCGTCTAGATTCCACTTCACTAGGCAGGCGATACCGAGACTGTACAGAAACGTCAGAAAAAGTGTCCTCAGTGTCCTGAAAAATGCCGTTGTACACAATGTCCACTTAACCACGGACATGTGGACAAGTGGAACAGGGCAGACTAAGGACTATATGACTGTGACAGCCCACTGGGTAGATGTATCACCTTACGCAGCAACAGCAGCAGCGTCACCAGTAGCAGCATCTCAGAAACGCCAGCTCGTTACAAGGCAGGCTACGCTGTGTATCACCGGTTTCAGTAAGAGGCACACCGCCGACAACCTCTTAGAGAAACTGAGGGAAATCATCGCCCAGTGGCTTACCCCACTTAGACTCTCCTGGGGATTTGTGATATCTGACAACGCCACCAATATTGTGCGGGCATTACATCTGGGCAAATTCCAGCACGTCCCATGTTTTGCTCACACAATAAACTTGGTGGTGCAGAATTTTCTGAAAAGCGACAGGGGCGTGCAGGAGACGCTTTGGGTGGCCCGAAAAATTTCTGGCCACTTTCGCCATTCAGCGACTGCGTGCCGAAGACTGGAGCGCCAGCAAACACTCTTGAACCTGCCCCGCTATCACCTGAAGCAAGAGGTTGTGACGCGGTGGAACTCAACCCTCTATATGCTTCAGAGGATGGAGGAGCAGCAAAAGGCCATACAAGCCTATACATCCACCTATGACATAGGCAAAGGAGGGGGTATGCACCTGACTCAAGCGCAGTGGAGAATGATTTCCGTGTTGTGCAAGGTTCTCCAGCCCTTCGAACTTGCCACACGTGAAGTCAGTTCAGACACAGCCAGCTTGAGTCAGGTCATTCCCCTCATCAGGCTTTTGCAGAAGCAGCTGGAGAAAGTGAAGGAGGAGCTAAGACGGAGCGATTCCGCTCGGCATGTGGGACTTGTGGATGAAGCCCTTCATTCGCTTTGCCAGGATTCCAGGGTGGTCAATCTGTTGAAATCAGACCACTACATTTTGGCCACCGTGCTCGATCCTAGGTTTAAAGCCTATGTGGTGTCTCTCTTTCCGGCCGACACAAGCCTGCAGAGGTGCAAAGACCTGCTGGTGAACACACTGTCAGCTGAAGCGGAACGTGACACGTCAACGGCTCCTTCTTCATTTTCTCCCGCAACTGGGGCTGCCAGGAAAAAACTTAGGTATCCTAAGCAACCCGCTGGCGGTGATGCAGGGCAGGCAGGACCAAGTTTGGACATCTGGTCCGGACTGAAGGACCTGGCAACAATTTCTGACATGTCTACTGTCACTGCATATGATACTGTCACCATTGACAGAATGGTGGAGGATTACATCGGTGACAGCATCCAAGTAGGCATGTCAGACAGTCCATACCTGTACTGGCAGGAAAAAGAGGCAATTTGGAGGCCCCTGTACAAGCTGGCTCTATTTTACCTGAGTTGCCCCCCCTCCAGTGTGTACTCCGAAAGAGTGTTTAGTGCAGCCGGGAACCTTGTCAGCGAAAGGCGTAGGAGGTTGCTTCCACAGAATGTGGAGAAGATGATGTTCATCAAAATGAATTATCAGCTCTTCCAGGGAGACCAGCCTCCAGAAGGTACAGAGGGACCTGTGGTGGTGGATTCAAGTGGGGACGAGTTAATACTTTGTGAGGATGAGGATGTACACACTGAAGAGGGTGAGGAATCGGTGGATGAGGAGGATGAGGATGACATCTTGCCTCCATAGAGCCAGTTTGTGCAGGGACACATTAATTGCCAGCTTGTTTTGTGGGGGCCCAAACGAACCAATCATTTCAGCCACAGTTGTGTGGCAGACCCTGGCGCTGAAATGATTGGTTTGTTAAAGTGTGCATGTCCTGTTTATACAACATAAGGGTGGGTGGGAGGGCCCAAGGACAATTCCATCTTGCACCTCTTTTTTTTCTTTGAATTATGTACAGTTTGGGGCCTAGTTTTTCAAACTGCCATCCTGTCTGCCACTGCAGTTTCACGCCTAGATGGGTCACGTGTTTGTGCCGCCCACTCGTGTCGCTTAGCATAGTCATCCAGCTACCTCGGTGCAACGTTTTGGACATAAAAACACTATTGTGAGGTGTGAGGTGTTCAGAATAGACTGGAAATGAGTGGAAATTAAGGTTATTGAGGTTAATAATAGCATAGGAGCAGAAAAACCTACAAATTCTGTGATTTTAGCTGTTTTTATGCTTTTTTAAAAAAAAATACAGATCCAAAACACAAAACCCAGAACCCAAAACACGGAAGGGTGGTTTTGGCAAAACCAATCCAGATCCAAAACACGAAGAAAGATCCAGATCCAAAACCAAAACACAAAACACGAAAAGTGGCCGGTGCACACCCCTACTACACACACACACATACATCACATTACTGCACACACATACATCACATTACTACACACTCACACACACATCACATTACTTCACACACACATCACATTACTACGCACACATCACATTACTTCACACACACATCACATTACTACACACACATACATCACATTACTACACACACACACATCACATTACTACACACACACATACATCACATTACTACACACATACATCACATTAGTACACACACATACATCACATTAGTACACACACACATACATCACATTACTACACACACACATACATCACATTACTACACACATACATCACATTACTACACACACACATACATCACATTACTACACACACATACATCACATTACTACACACACACATCACATTACTACACACACATACATCACATTACTACACACATACATCACATTACTTCACATACATTACATTACTACACACACACATCACATTACTACACATCACATTACTACACACACATACATCACATTACTATACACACATACATCATATTACTACACACACACATACATCACATTACTACACACACACACATCACATTACTACACACATAGATCACATTACTATACACACACACATACATCACATTACTACACACACATACATCACATTACTACATACATACATCACATTACTACACACACACACATACATCACATTACTACACACACATCACATTACTACACATACATTACATTACTACACCCACACATACATCACATTACTACACATACATCACATTACTACACACACACACATCACATTAGTACACATACATCACATTACTACACATACATCACATTACTACACACACACACACACATCACATTACTAGACATCACATTACTACACATACATACATCACATTACTACACACATACATCACATTACTACACATACATCACATTACTACACACACATACATCACATTACTACACACATACATCACATTAATACACATACATCACATTACTACACACATACATCACATTACTACACATACATCACATTACTACACCCACACATACCTCACATTACTACACACACATCACATTACTACACATACATCACATTACTACACCCACACATACTGTACATCACATTACTGCACACACACATCACATTACTACACACACATACATCACATTACTACACACACATACTGTACATCACATTACTACACACATACCGTACATCACATTACTACACACACATCACATTACTACACACACATAGATCACATTACTACACAATATATACTGTACATCACATTACTACACACCCACATCACATTACTACACACACACATCACATTACTACACACACATTCATCACATTACTACACCCACACATACATCACATTACTACACACACATACATCACATTACTACACCCAGCACATACATCACATTACTACACTCACACACATAGAATTACACAGTAATAGATCTCCCTCCCTCCCCCACGACACTGACATGAGTTATACATGTGGCAGGAGCTGCAGGGACCTCTAACACTCACAGTCTCAGGCAGCTCCTCTGTTGCTACGTGTATACTGTGTGTGTTATGTGTATACTGTGTGTGTATGTTATGTGTTATACTGTGTGTTATGTATATAGTGCGTGTGTGTGTTATGTGTATACTGTGTATGTTATGTGTATACTGTATGTGTATGTTATGTGTATACTGTGTGTGTTATGTGTATACTGTGTTTGTATGTTATGTGTATACTGTGTGTGTATGTTATGTGTAATACTGTGTATGTTATGTGTATACTGTGTGTGTGTTATGTGTATACTGTGTGTGTATGTTATGTGTATACTGTGTGTGTATGTTATGTGTATACTGTGTGTGTGTTATGTGTATACTGTGTGTTATGTGTATACAGTGGTGTGTATGTTATGTGTTATACTGTGTGTGTGTTATGTATATACTGTGTGTGTTATGTGTATACTGTGGTATGTTTTGTGTGTATGTTATGTGTATGCTGTGTATGTTATGTGTGTATGCTATGTGTATACTGTGTGTGTTATGTGTATACTGTGTGTGTATGTTATGTGTTTACTGTGTGTGTTATGTATATACTGTGTGTGTGTGTTATGTGTATACTGTGTATGTTATGTGTATACTGTATGTGTATGTTATGTGTATACTGTGTGTGGTATGTTATGTGTTATACTGTGTGTGTATGTTATGTGTATACTGTGTGTGTTATGTGTATACTGTGTGTGTATGTTATGTGTATACTGTGTGTGTATGTTGTGTGTATATTGTGTGTGTTATGTGTATATTGTGTGTGTATGTTATGTGTATACTGTGTGTGTTTGTTATGTTTTATACTGTGTGTGTATGTTATGTGTATACTGTGTGTGTATGTTATGTGTATACTGTGTGTGTTATGTATATACTGTGTGTGTTATGTGTATACTGTGTGTGTGTATGTTATGTGTATACTGTGTATGTTATGTGTATACTGTGTGTGTATGTTATGTGTTATACTGTGTGTGTATGTTATGTGTACACTGTGTGTGTATGTTATGTGTATACTGTGTATGTTATGTGTATACTGTGTGTGTTATGTGTATACTGTGTGTGTGTTATGTGTATACTGTGTGTGTTATGTGTATACTGTGTGCGTTATGTGTATACTGTGTGTGTATGTTATGTGTATACTGTGTGTATGTTATGTGTTATACTGTGTGTGTTATGTGTATACTGTGTATGTGTATGTTATGTGTATACTGTGTATGTTATGTGTATACTGTGTGTGTGTTATGTGTATACTGTGTATGTTATGTGTATACTGTGTGTGTATGTTATGTGTTTATACTGTGTGTGTTATGTGCATACGATGTATGTTATGTGTATACTGTGTGTGTGTGTGTGTGTTATGTGTATACTGTGTATGTTATGTGTATACTGTGTGTTATGTGTATACTGTGTATGTTATGTGTATACTGTGTGTGTATGTTAGTGTCAGTACCGGGCCCCACAATTTCTGATGGCAGCCCTGCTGAGGAGTCAGGAGACTCCTCTGCCAGGCGAGCCACTGCCTCCTGATCCCGGCAGGTAAGAGCCTCTTTTCCACTACAAGGGTCTGACTGGGCATTTATTACACTTTGCGTGTAAACTGCAATAAATACAAGGCTAGAATAGATGTCACCAATACGGGCAGCAGGCTCTCTTTTGTACTATATGGTGGTAGTAGTGCGCATAATTATTGTGTCATACTGAATATTATATATATTGTGATAGGATCACTGGTAAAGTGGTCTGTGCAGGTACATTTGTCCCAGATTCCTGTCTTATGTGTTCTAAACCCCCAGGAGAAAGTCTGCAGTGTAGCAGGCTTGAGTCTCGGCTTTTTGAAAAGCCGGTTTGGGACCTGGGGGTTGTGGGTGAGAGGAGAGGGAGGGCTCCACCCACGGCCACTCCAGGTTTTGGTTCTCGCAGCCTGGTAACAGGCTTGTTAGGGTTTCCCACCTGAGAGTGGCCAATATAAGCCTAGTGTGTTTAGGGCTGAGTGTCTCACCTGGGAGAGCAGGCAGGGAGTTTGCTCAGAGACACTTGAAAACCTAACTGTGAGTGTTGTGCTGTGCCTTTGTTGCTGGTGAGGGCATTAGGCCCTGCCAGGTTCTGGTAGTGAGGGAACCACCTGTGAAGTTAGTGCCCCGACAGGGCTAGGATTTATGTTTATGTTTTCTTTATGTTATTTCTGACATTGTACAATAAAGACTGGCGCCGACCAGCTTGTACTCACATCCAGACTGGTATGCTGCTTCCCTGCTGCTGTGTGTGTATGTAAGGAAGGAGACCTCTACACAGGAGAGGGACCCCTAATCTGACTGTGTCACAATATGGTGGAGAATGCGGGCACCCACACACACTGAAGTTGCAGCGAGAGGAAAACTTTCAGTTTAAAAATTAAAGGGACAGACACCCAATTGGTGAGTGTGGAAATAACCACTGTGTCCTTGGAGTCCCATAGAGGAGGCGTCGGCCAATGATCAGAGAGGCAAGGTTCAGCTTCCAGCCTACACCCCAGGACAAAATGGAGAGACATTATTAAGGCCTTGCTCCAAGCTACAGCAAGCTCAGCTGGAGACAAACACAGTTCAGCAGGAATCCACCAGGGTGCAACTGTTGGCTCTGGAGACAGCCCAGAGGCAACAACAGGTTGCTGTCAAAGAAACCCGCCAGGAAAACAGCCGGGCCTTAGCGGAAAACAGCCAGGCCATAAAAGAGGTGGTACACCACCATGGTCGCCCAGCCCAGAGATGTTACTACTGGTCCTCCCACCACCACTCACTCCATACGAGCCAGTCACTTCCTCCAAAAGATGACTTTGAGCGATGATGTGGAGGCCTACTCACCGCATTTGAAAGAATGGCCGAAAGGGAGAGTTGGCCCAAGGAGCAGTGGGCAAGTCTGGTGGAACCTTTTCTGTTGGGGGAGCCACTTTCGACTTATGCCTGGCTGATGCCAAGGACTATAAAAAACTAAAACAGGAGATCCTAACTCGCTTGGGAGTCACCACCTTTGTTCGTGCCCAACGGGTCCACCGCTGGGAGTTCCATATGGATAAAGCCTCCATGTTCACAGATGCATGACCTCGTCCATCTGTCCTCAAAATGGCTACAGCCCGAGACGCTGATGGGACCACAGATCATGGAAAGGGTCGTGATGGACCGGTACCTGCGATCATTACCTGTGACTCTGCGCAAGTGGGATGAGCCATGCAGACCCTAAGTCCGTGGACCAGTTGGTCGAGCTGGTGGAGAGGTACGTGGCGGCTGAGGAGCTGATGAGTATGCCCCACCGAGCCCTGATGGCGCACCGGCGAACTCCCACAGACACTGGTAAGACTGTTCCAGGGGAGAAGGGTGCTGTGCGGTGGAATGTACCTAAGACTGAGGGTGTAGAACCTGGAGACCAGGCCTGCCAGGTCCGGGAAGGTTCTTGACCCGTAAACGACTAGACATTAATATGACTCAGTGTTTCCGATGTGGTGGCTTCGGCCATATTGCCACTATTTGTTCACTTACAACTGAACCTATGCAATGTGATACTGCTCATGTCTACCACAGGGGGTCTTTCTTTGCACAGATAGCCTGTACGGCTGACCGGCAGGCTGAGACTGATAAGCACATGTGTGTCCTCACTGTAGATGGCAACCAAGTAGAGGCACTGTTAGACTCTTGGTGACACTTATAAAAGCTGAGCTGGTGAACCCCTTGCGGCGTGAGGGGAAAACTGTTGTGTGACCTGCATACATTGGGATACTCGATATTATGTTACTGCGAGGTGAACATCGGGACACCATGTGGCTCTGCTATAGTTTCTGTGGGTTTGGTGCCTGGTCTGATGTACGATGCAATATTGGGGAGAGACTTTGCTCACTTCTGGAAAGTTGTGGGAAAGCCATTTTGTTCCAGAGGTGAACAACCCCGATCCACTTTGAGAAGGTTGTCGATTTAGTGGAGGAGGGAGTTTTCTTCTGAGTCAGAGTTATTCCCTTTTTCCTACTATGGTTGGGGAACTAGAGAATGCGGAGCGTGACGGTGGCCCGCCAACTGATGTGCCTCCCATTGAGGTGGGAAGTGTTGTTGGGCAGGTGATCATCTGCCTGATTTAGAGGTCAGAAGAGAGGTCCTTTGCCGTGGAGCAGTTGAATGACCCTACTTTGGGTAAAAGCCGGGGAGAATGTAAAAGTAGTTGATGGTAAAACCCGTAGACCCTGATAGTCCTTTGTCCTATCCCCACATGGCAATGTGTCAGGATTTGTTATATCAGGTGACTAAGAAGGGGGAAGATATTGTGGAACAACTAATAGTTCCCAAAGCCTACAGAAGAACAGTGTTGGATCTGGCCCATGGTCATATAACGGCAGGCCATCTAGGGGTAGAGAAAACCACTGAGCGAATAATGCAGAGGTTTTTCTGGCCCAGGCTTCATAAAGAGGTATCTGACTTCTGCGCATCCTGCCCTGAGTGTCAGTATCATGCTCCCAGACCACATTTTAAGGGTCCACAAGTTCCAGTTCCTATTATAGAGGTGCCGATAGTAAGAGAGCACCTGGAACCGGCTCAACAGGCACGGCAGAGGGTATACAACCGCAATGCTCGGTTACGCAGCTTTGCTCCTGGGGACAGAGTGTTAGTGTTGGTTCCCACTGTGGAAAATAAACTTTTGGCTAAATGGCAAGGGCCCTTTGAAATGAGTGGGACAGGTCAATTACAAAGTTTACCAGCCGGGGAAAAGAAAGCCGGAACAGATATACCATATAAATCTGTTAAAGCCCTGGAAAGATAGAACGTTACTGTCGGCCGTCCGAGCCCCTCCAGTAAATCCAGGGCCCTTAGTTCCCGAAGTGACAGTGGCAAAAACCCTGTCGGCAATTCAACAACGAGAGATCAAGGAGTTTCTGATCATAAATAGGGTGCTGTTCTCTGACGTACCTGGGAAAACCTCGGTCGTTAAACAGGACATCATCACTGACCCAGGGGATAAAGTTAATCTAAAACCCTATAGGTTACCAGAAGCACAAAGGGAATCGGTGTCGAAAGAAATTAAAAATATGCTACAGTTAGGGGTTATTGAAGAATCACATAGTGAATGGTTAAGTCCCATTGTGTTGATTCCAAAGCCCGACGGGAGTGTGCGTTTCTGCAATGACTTCCGAAAGTTGAACAGTGTTTCAAAATTCGATGCCTACCCGATGCCACAGTGGAGAAGGAGGCGTTGGCCATAAAGTGGGCGTTAGAGGCTCTCAGGTACTACTTGGTTGGAAGAAAGTTCAAATTGATCACTGACCATGCCCTTTGAAGTGGATGTCCGGAAATAAGGACAGTAATGCGAGATATGTGATAGGATCACTGGTTAAGTGGTCTGTGGCAGGTACATTTGTACCAGATTCCTGTCTTATGTGTTTTAAACCTCCAGGAGAAAGTCTGCAGTGTAGCAGGCTTGAGTCTTGGCTTTTTGAAAAGCCGGTTTGGGACCTGGGGGTTGTGGGTGAGAGGAGAGGGAGGGCTCCACCCACGGCCACTCCAGGTTTTGGTTCTCGCAGCCTGGTAACAGGCTTGTTAGGGTTTCCACCTGAGAGTGGCCAATATAAGCCTAGTGTGTTGAGGGCTGATTGTCTCACCTGGGAGAGCAGACAGGGAGTTTGCTCAGAGACACTTGGAAAACCTATCTGTGAGTGTTGTGCTGTGCCTTTGTTGCTGGCGAGGGCATTAGGCCCTGCCAGGTTCTGGTAGTGAGGGAACTACCTGTGAAGTTAATGCCCCGACAGGGCTAGGATTTATGTTTATGTTTTCTTTATGTTATTTCTGACATTGTACAATAAAGACTGGCGCCGACCAGCTTGTACTTACATCCAGACTGGTGTGCTGCTTCCCTGCTGCTGTGTGTGTGTGTAAGGAAGGAGTCCTCTACCCAGGAGAGGGACCCCCTAACCTAACTGTGTCACAATATATATATATATATAATCAAAGAACAAAAGGTGGCACTCCAAGTCTTGTTTAGAAAGATGAAAAGACAATTGCTTTAATCGATGTTTCGGGGTCCAGGCCCCTTCTTCAGGACACACACCTGAAGTCCTGTAGAAGAGGTCTGGGCCCAGAAATGTTGATTACAGCACCTGTTTTTCCATCTTTCTAAACAAGACTAGGAGTGCCACCTTTTGTTCTTTGATTATATTGGGGGTATTCAAGCCCCCGGAATGCACCCAAGCAGGTCATCAGTGGGTTCCAGCTACCTTCCTAACCCGTCTGGGTTCTAACTAGACAGTAAGGCCCTCATTCAGAGCCGTACGCTCTGAGCAGAGCGCACGCTCTGAATGAGGGCCGTCCTCCATAATTATGGAGCGTCCTCCTGGACGCTCGTATAGCTGTGGGTCACCACCCACAGCCTATACGAGCGTGCAGGTTGATGGCCGCGATGGTCTTGACCATCGCGACCATCGCCACTGCGAGCCGGAGCCTGCGGTTGAGTTTCTCAACCGCAAGGCCCGGAGTGATTTTGGCTCTATCAGAGCCCAAATCACTCCCACTGACATCACTAGTGATGTCAGTGGACCGACTTCTGACGGTAGGCGTTCCCTTGGGAACACCCCCGTCAGGGAGGCACGCCCCCGGCACGCCCACCAAAGGGGGCGTGCTGTCAATCAACATCGACAGCACGCCCCCTTTGATCAGACACAACAAGCGAAGGAAAGTCCTTCGCTCGTCGCGTCTGGCGCATGCGCACGACGGAGCTCCCGCCGTCATGCTCATGCGCAGTGCACACCATCGACCCACTTGCGAGCGGACAGCCGTTTGCGAGTGGGTCTGAATCAAGGCCTAAGTTCCCTCACTATCAGAACACTAAACAAAATCCCCATCCACAGTACCTTCTGGTTTACAGCCAAGAGTGTCTCAGAGCCAGGTAACCTACGGCCTGCTCTCCCAGATATGAGACACTCAGCTACAACTGAACACAGCTTAAATCAGCCAGTTCCAGGTGTAAGCCCTAATGAGCCTGCTACCAGGCTGGCTGAAAGGCCTAAAACCTGGAGTGGCCTGTGGATGGAGCCCTCCCTCTCTTCACATCCACACCCCCAGGACCCAAACCAGCTTTTCCAAAAGTCAATACTCTGGTCTGTTTATAAAACAGACTTCTCCTGGGGATTTAGAACACAGGCCAAAAACCTAGGACAAACGTACCTGCCACTGACCACTTTATCAGTGCTTCTATCACATATCCCCCCCTTTGTTTCGACCTGTGGGGCAGAACAACTGCAGCCCCCAAACAATGGACACGTGACAAAGCATCTGCATTGGCCAGCTGACTTCCTGGCCTGTGTTCTACCATAAATCATGGTTTGTAATGCCAAGAACCATCTCGTTATTCTCGCATTACTGTCCTTGTTTTCTGACATCCACTTCAGAGGGGCCTGGTCAGTGAACAATCTGAACTTCCTTTTCACCAAGTAGTACATGAGAGTCTTTACCACCCACTTTATGGCCAATGCTTCTTTCTCGACCGTAGCATAGTTTCTTTCATGTACCTTTACTTTCCGGCTTAAGAAGAAAATCAGGTGTTCTTCACCCTCTTTGCTTTGGGACAGGACCGCTCCGATGCCTACATCTGACGCATCGGTTTGTACAACAAACTCTCTGTCAAAATCAGGGGTCATCAGAACTGGTTGGGTACATAACGCTATTTTTAACTCCTGGAAAGCCTTCTCTGCTTCAGGACCCCATTCCACCATGACTTTCTGTTTGCCTTTGGTAAGGTCAGTCAGTGGGACTGCAATGGTGGCAAAATTGGGTATAAACCTCCTATAATACCCAGTGATCCCCAAGAAGGCTCTCACCTGCTTCTTATTCAGGGGTCGTGGCCAGTTTTGTATTGCCTCAATCTTATTGAGCTGTGGCTTTATCAAACCTCTGCCAAAGGTGTACCCAAGATACTTTACTTCTTCCATCCGTAGACAACACTTTTTTGGGTTGGCTGTCAAACCTGCCCTATAGATGGTCCAACACTGCTTGTACTCTGGGCAATTGAGACTGCTAATCAGGACTAAGAACGACCACATCATCCAGATAAGCAGCCGCATACTGTCTATTGGTCCTTCGAATCCTATCCATCATTCTTTGAAAGGTAGCAGGTGCCCCATGTAGCCCAAAGGGAAACATCTTGTATTGAAACAACCCCTCTGGTGCAGAAAAAGCTGTATTTTCTTTGGCATTCTCAGTTAACGGCACTTGCCAATATCCTTTGGTTAAGTCAAGAGTAGTTAAATATCTGGCTGTCCCCAGCCTTTCAATTAGTTTGTTCACCCTAGGCATAAGGTAGGCATCGAACTTTAACACACTGTTCAATTTCCGGAAGTCATTGCAGAATCGCACACTCCCGTCAGGTTTTGGAATGAGTACAATGGGACTTGACCACTCACTATGCGATTCTTCAATTACACCCAACTCTAACCTTAACCCCTGGGTCAGTGATTATGTCATGTTTAATGACCGTGGTTTTCCCTGGTAAGTCATAAAACAGCACCCTATTTCTGATCAGAAATTCCTTAACTTCCTGCTGTTGACTGGCTGACAGAGTTTTTGCCACTGTCACTTCAGGTAGCAGGGGTCCAGGGTTTACTGGAGGGGCTTGGACTGCTGACAGTGCTGCTCTATCCTTCCAGGGTTTTATAAGATTTACATGGTATATCTGTTCTGGCTTTTGTTTTCCCCGGCTGATAAACTAAACAATTGACCTGCCCCACTTTTTCTAAGATTTCAAAGGGTCCTTGCCATTTAGCCAAAAGTTTATTTTCTACTGTGGGAACCAACACTCTGGCCCTGATTCAGAGCCGGACGCTCGCTCTGAATCAGGGCGTTTTTTTTTTTTTGGAGCGGCCTCCAGGCCGCTCGCATAGCTGTGGGTATCCATCCACAGCTATTGCGAGCGACCAGGATGACGGTTGCGATGGTCAAGACCATCAGGCTTGCGATGAGACCCTTGTGGTAAGGTCTCGTGGCCGCAAGCCCCAGACAGCTTCTGGCTCTAATAGAGCCGGTGGCTCTCTCACTGACATCACTGGTGATGTCAGTGGGGCAGGCCACAAACGGCAGGCGTTTGCATGGGAACGCCTCCATTTGTGAAGCCACCCCCACGCCACGTCTCCAAAACGGTGCGAGCTGTAGATCAAAATCGACAGCCTCCCCCTTTTGGTGCGAGACCCGCAGCGATGGAGCGCCCGTCACTAGCCGGGTCTCGTGCATGCGCAGTGGCCCGGCTCTGGCATGCGCAGTGGCCTAACATCGACCCGCTCGCGAGCGCATAGCGCTTGCGAGCAGGTCTGAATCAGGCCCTCTGTCCCCAGGAGTAAAGTTGCGTAAGCGAGCATTGCGGTTGTATACCCTCTGTTCCAAGTGCTTTCTTACTATCGGCATCACAGCAGCAATTCTTTCTTGCATTTGAGAAACATGCTCAATAACTGTTTTATACGGACTGGACTGCCCCTCCCATATCTCTTTGGCAATGTCAAGTAATCCCCTTGGACGTCTCCCGTACAATAAATCAAAAGGGGAAACCCTGTGGAGGATTGGGGAACCTCGCTTATGGCCAACAGCAAATATGGTAACAAGTAATCCCAATCTCTACCATCTTTGTCCACTACTTTCCTTAGCATGTGTTTTAAAGTTTTATTAAACCTCTCCACTAACCCATCGGTCTGGGGATGGTACACATCTCCTTAGGTATACCCAACCTGCTAAAGACATGGACTAATTCTCTAGCAATGGTCTTGGTTAACGTATTGTGTAATGGTATCACTTCCGGGTACCTGGTAGCGTAATGCATTATCACCAGAATATATTGATGGCCCTGGGCAGATTTTATTAATGGCCTAACCAAATCCATAGCTATTCTTTCAAACGGAACCTCAATAATGGGTAACGGAACCAGGGGACTTTTGAAATGTTGCCTTGGAGCATGATACTGACATTCAGGGCAGGATGCACAATAGTCAGATACCTCTTTATGGACCCCGGGCCAGAAAAACATCTGCATAATTCACTCAGTGGTTTTCTCTACCCCTAGGTGGCCTGCCATTATATGACCTTGGGCCAGATCTAACACTGTTCTTCTGTATGCTTTGGGAACTATTAATTGTTCCAAAATATCTTCCCCCTTCTTAGTCACCTGATACAACAAATACTGACATAGTGCCATGTGAGGATATGACAAAGGACTATCGGGGCCTATGGGTTTACCATTGATCACCTTGACATTCTCCCTGGCTTTTACCAGAGTAGGGTCATTTAACTGCTCCACGGCAAAGACCTCTCTTCTGACCTCTAAATCAGGCAGACCATCAACTGACACTACCCACCTCCAGTCATCGCGAAAAGTGGAAAAATTTGTGGGTTCCAGGGACCCCTCGCTTTATAAAATTGGAGTCCTACTCCATTGTTTCTGGGTCCCATCACATATTATGATGGGGTGAAAGCAGGCAGCAGCTGGGACAGTGCTGGTGGGCAGGTAGCAGTTGGGGTAGAGCTGGGGGGAAATGCAGGGAGAAGATGGGGTAGAGGGGAGTAAGGCCTGGCAGTGCTGGGGCTAGGGAGGGGGTAAGTGCAGACAGCAATTGCGACAGTGCTGGGTGGCAAGGATAGATAACAGCTGACACAGTATTGGGGTGCAAGGAGGGGGCTAGGGGCAGACAGCACTGAGGGTAGAGAGGGGGCAAGTGTAGATAGCAGCTGAGGCAGTACTATGGGCAAGGAGGTGGTTAGCGGCAGGCAGTGCTGGGGCTAGGGAGGGGGCGAGAATAGATAGCAACTTGGGCAATATTAAGGGCAAGGAGGAAGTTAGGGCCTGGTAGGGAGGGTGAAACTGTAGGTAGCTGTGGCAGTACAGGGGGCAAGGAGAAGGTTACTGGCTGGCAGTTCTGAAGGGTAAGGAGGGTGCAAGGGTAGACTGCAGCTGGGGCAGTACTGGAGGCAAGGGGCAGGCAGTGCTGGGGGTAGGGAGGAGGTAAGGGTAGACAGCAGCTGGGGCAAGGAGGAGATTAGGGGTAGGCATATTTACAGTGCATCACACAAAGGAGTACCCCATAAATATAGTGGTCTACACACAGCAGTGAATTTAGAGAGTGTAACACACATAAGTGCCCTCAATTTTTAACAATATTACAGTGTAATGAAATAATGTAAATAGTCCCTCATCAGCAATGCACAGCTCCCTGGAGGACACTTTACTTACCCAGTCACCAGTACTGCAACTCCCCAGGGTCCCACTCTTCCCTGCTGGTAGATCTGCAGCTCACTGGTGGGCACTACTCCTCCGAGCTGGTAATCCCCGCGGCACTGTCACTCTGCTGCCCGCTGCAGGGGCAAATGCAGGATTTTTAAGGGGGGGTTGATAGCTAGAGAGCTCTTTGTATATAAACAAACACACAAGCATGCATACATACACAGCATGCGCACACAGCTTACATACACACACACACAAGCATACTTATACACAAGCATACTTACACACACACTACATACATACAGTACATACATACACACACACATCAGCAAACATAGTGTACATACATACCAGCATACATACACACACAGTATATATACATACACATACAGTACATTCACATAAGCATACTTACATACAGTATACATACACACACACACACAGCATACATACAGTACACACACAAACATCAGAATACAGTACTTACAAAACTGAGGTCTGAGAGGGAGGAGATCACTGCCGGAGTCCATGTGGGCGGAGCTGCTGCTGCTCGGCACATGTAGCAGCTTCTTCAGACACCCTGTGCAGAGAGCTCTTCCAGTCAGCTCTCTGCCTGTAAACACTGTAGTATCATCGGTCCTGCAGGTGGCCTCCGGGGGCAGAGACAGAGACAAGGCTGTCTCCTCTCTAATACACACATTTGGTTCACAGGGGGGTTTCTGCGTGCGCTAGAGGGCTGTACTTCACCTCCCAACACTGCGGCGTGGTCACTCTCCTCCCCACTGCTGACAGTGCCGCAGGGAGAAGGACCGGAGCAAGCAGAGAAGGGAGAAGCCTCGTGGCAGGCGAGAATTCCTCCGCGCAGACGTGCAACATCCTGCCTACTCCTGTAACTACCAATAGTTACAGCTAAATTACAGAGGGAGGGGTCCAGTCCGGGAAGCATGGATCCAGTCTGGGCCTCGCAGCCCAGCCCGCCCTTGTCAATTGGCGGCAAGGGATTGTCTGTAGCAGAGCGCGTCCCCGGGGACCCACCCATTTGTAAATATTGAGTCCCCGGTCCTCAAAAGTGGGTAAAATACGCGCTATAGCTCGTATTTGCGAACACTGCACCTCAGTGGGAGGCACATCACTTGGCGAGCCACCATCACACTCCGCATTCTCTAGTTCGCCAATCATACTAGACTAAGGGAACATCTCTGACTCTGCTACTACGCCAGTAACCCTCTCAAATGAGTCAGGGTGATTTACCTCTGTGCAAAATAGGCTTTCCCACAACTTCCAGAAGTGAGCAAAGTCTCTCCCCAATATTACATCATACATTAAGCCATGTACCAAACCCACAGAGACTATCGTGGACCACATGGTGTCTCGATGTTCACTTCTGCAGTAATATAATAGCGAGTTTCCCCATGTATGCAGGTCACACCAACAGCTTTCCTCATACGCTTCAAGGGGTTCACCAGCTCCGCTTTCACAAGTGTCACCAGGCTACCAGAATCTAACCGAGCCTCTACACAGTTGCCTACTGTGTGTAGTCCCGTGCTTATCAGTCCCAGCCCGCCGGTTCGGCAGTACAGGGTGGCTGTGCAAAGAAAGACCCCCTGCGGTATACATGAGTAGTATCACATTGCATAGGTTCAGAGGTAAGTGGACAATTAGCTGCAATATGGACGAAGCCACCACATCGAAAACACTGAATCACATTATAATCTAGTATTTTATGGGGAAGAAACCATCCTGGCCTGGCTGAACTGTCTGCAGGTTCCTCACCCTCAGTCTTAGTTACATTCCATCTCTCAGCACCCTTCTCCCCTCGAACAGTCTTACCAGTACCGATGGGAGTTCGCTGTTGCGCCATCGGGGCCTGGTGGGGCAGATTCAACAGCTCCTCAGCCGCCATGTACCTCTCCACCCGTTCGACTAGCTGGTTTGCGGACTTGGGATCTGCATGGCTCACCCACTTGCGCAGCGACGCAGGTAGCGATCGCAGATACCGGTCCATCACGACTCTTTCCACAATCTGTGGTCCTGTCAGCACCTCGGGCTGCAGCCAATTTGTGGTTAGATGGACAAGGTCATGCATCTGTGAGCGTGGAGGTTTTTTCCATTTGGAACTCCCAGCGGTGGACTCGTTGGGCCCGAACAAATGAGGTGACTCCCAAGCGGGTTAGGATCTCCCGTTTTAACTTTGCATAGTCCTTGACATCATCCAGGCACAAATCATAGTAGGCCTTTTGTGGTTCTCCAGACAGGAAGGGTGCCACAAGACTTGCCTACTGTTCCTTGGGCCAACTCTCCCTTTCCGCGGTTCTCTCAAAGGCTGTAAGATACGCTTCCACGTCATCACTCGGGCTCATCTTCTGCAAAAAATGACTGGCTCGTATAGAGCGAGTGTGGGTTGGAGGGTCAGTAGAAGCATCTCCAGTCCGGGCTACCAAGTGTTGTACAACCTCTTTTAAGGCCTGGCAGGTTTACTCGATGGCGACTTGTTGTTGCCTCTGGGCTGTCTTCAAGGCCAACAGTTGCATATTGGTGGATTTCAGTATGTGATTCCCCGCATTCTCCACCACTTGTGACACAGCCTCTCCTGGCGTAGGCAAACTCCCTCTTTACACACACCGCAGCCGGAGAAACAGGACACAATTGTTGGGTTTTTATACAAGCCAGTCTTTTTTGTGCCAGGTACATAAACATAAACAAAATCCTAACCAGTCTGGGTTCTAACTAGACAGTAAGTTCCCTCACTATCAGAACACTAAACAAAATTCCCATCTACAGTGCTTCCTGGTTTACAGTCAAGAGTGTCTCAGAGCAAGGTAACCTACGGCCTGCTCTCCCAGGTATGAGACACTCAACTACAACTGAACACAGCTTAAATCAGCCAGTTCCAGGTGTAAGCCCTACTGAGCCTGCTACCAGGCTGAAAGGCCCAAAACCTGGAGTGGCCTGTGGATGGAGCCCTCCCTCTCCTCACATCCACACCCCCAGGACCCAGACCGGCTTTTCCAAAAGCCGATGCTCTGGTCATAGACTTCTCCTTGGGTTTTTTAGAACACATAGGCCAAAAACCTAGGACAAACGTACCTGCCATTGACCACTTTACCAGTGCTTCAATCACAATATATTTTATATATATATGGGTTGGGAATGAAATCCCGGATGTCGGCATGCCGCTGTTCAGAATACAGACAGCGGCATTCCGACAGCCAGAATCCCGACACCCATAGGAACTAAAGGTAAGTATTTTCCCTAACCCTCCCTGCCCGATGCCTAAACCTAACCCCCCCTTCCTAGGTGGTGTCACTGTACTGTGATGTCTTGGAAATTCCCAGGCCTGTATCAGTTGTAATCTGACATCTCGTGAGTCTGTTTGAACATCGGCTAGGCTGCTCATGGCAAGACGACATGACTTTTTTATCCCATGACTTTTGGCACTTCAGTGTGTGTGTGTGTATATATATATATATATAGCATTCCCGCTAGGCTTTTAGCGGGGCGCGGGGCAAAAAGCACCCTGCCCTCACAGCCTGCGGGTGCATTCTCCCTGTCTGCAGCGTTTGGGGGCTGCCCGGCGTGTCCGTAAGTGCCGGGCACGCCCCCAAGCATGACGAAAAGGGGACGCGTCTTATAGACACGCCCCCTTTTCATGGCCCTACCCCCTTTTCAGACGCGCACGCACAAAGTTGCCCTCTCTAGCTCCAGCGCCCTGCCTGCCGCCAGAGCTAGAGTGAACACTATATATATATATATATATATATATGAATGAGAGACAGAGAGAGAGAGCGCAGAGTAGCACTCACTATATAGACTGCATCTGCTGGGGTGCAAAAACTTAGGCAAATCCACGAGAAGCCATAATATTAGTTGAAAAAAGTGCACTCACCAGACTGTCCAAATGAAAAAAGTACTCATCACTTTATTTGATGCATCTGTATAAACAGTAGTTGTCCTTGGTCGACGTTTCGGTCCGCGTAGGGACCTTTCTCAAGACCCACAACCTGCCATGTCATCAGACATAATCAGGGGCGCCGAGAGGGGGGGGGGGAGCGGGTACAGATTACCCGGGCCCGGGCTTCCTGAAGGGCCCTGTGGGGGCATGGGCCCAACGCCGCCTCCCCTCCCTCACAGCAGCCCAGCACACAGCGTGTGCTGAGCTGCAGTGAGAGACTGCTCGTGGCTGCGAACAGTTCAGGCTAAGAGACAACCAAGTGACGTTGTTGTTGACGCTGCTTTGTTAATTATGCACACCCTTAAAACACCCGTTTTGACCGTTTGGCACGCCTGCGTTCGGATCTCCACTCCCCGTTTTCAAGCGCCTTCCCTTGTTACCACCCACAAACGCCTCATCCTGTCACTCAAATTAGCAGGCACTCGCTATTTTGCGAACACACGATTTCCGACCACACTGACTGGTTGGCGCATGCGCATTACGACCCATACGAATGCGCAGATGTGCAAACATCGCTCGGAGGGAACGAGCGGCCGCTTACGAGCGGCTCTGAATCAGGCCCACTGTTCCATCGTTCTTCTGACCAATGAATGTGCTTTTTAGCCCATTCTAACCTTTTCTGTCTTTGTTTGAGAAATAAAATCAGCTTTTTACTTGGAACTGAAACGTTTAATCCAAAATATTGAAGTCTGCGTTTAACAGCCCTGGCACTGATGTTTACACCACATTCATGTAAATCATTTTGTTTTGTCTCAGACGATTTTCTTCTGGTCACTCAAGCGCAGTTTTTTAATTCTTCTATCACAGCATGGTGTTGTGGATCTTTTCCTGCCTTTACCAGTTTGGTTTTGAATCGACTGAGTCTGTTGATACTACTTTTTCCAGTTTCGAAATGCCTCTTTGGTTACCTTCTTCATGTAACATAGTCAACACTTTTTACTTGTAATCTAAATAAGTTACACAGCTCACTTCAAGAAATTCAAGTAAAAAAAACACATAATAAACAGCGACCAACTTCGTGATAATCAAACAACTAAATAAGATGTTTTACTATTAATGTTGGTAGCAACAAATGTGCTCCCTATCTTTATTTAGCTAATTTTTTATGTAATAAAGATAATTATTTGCGGTAAACAGCATTACATTGTGTATATTCTAATTATCTTTACAGTGATATATACCTTAATAGGGTTTTCTTTAAAAATAATGCAGTTATACACAATTAAACCTTAAAAACACACATTTTTCAAAAGGTTTCCACAATTTTGGCCACTACTGTATATTTATAGCTCTGAACCAGAAACCTCATCTCTGTGTGCGAACCTGTTCCTACCGAAGTGTGCCAGCAGCCAGCCCAGCCCCCTCCCCTGCGTCCTCCTCTCTCGGCTCTAGCTGTAATACAGGTCAGGAGGAAACGTGGCTCTGACTCCAGTGAGTACAAACACAACACTGCGTGGTGACGTCAGCGATTCAAGTTTATTTTTGTCCTCACATTATTATTCACCATGCACCTTTAAGGATGACGTCATCCGCTCCCCGCAGCTTTTCCTAAGCTCCGAAACTCCGGTCCTCCTCCCCCTGATTTAAAGGGGAAGTCGCAGCTGCCCGAGGCCTCCTAGG
>JAUIMM010004025.1:0-30503 GCA_031769625.1 Taudactylus pleione
CTTGCTCTGACCCTGGAAGCGCCCACACAAGCACAATATACCCCCTCACTATTGCATTCAATGGAAATCCCTACCGAAGGTACAGCTTGCCTTATGTCATACTTCCTAACATTTATCCAGGAGAAATCAGGACAAAATAATCTGTGGAAACCATTTATTTATTTATTTCATTTATTTATTTATTTCCAGCCCCAGTGGAGCTTACACTCTATTTTCCCTATCACATGTACACACACATATACACACTAGGATTAATTTTTTGTTGGGAACCAATTAACCTACCAGTATATTTTTGGAATGTGGGAGGAAAGCAGAGTACCCGGAGGAAACCCAGACAAGCACAGGGAGAATATACAAACTCCACACAGTTAGGGCTGTAGTGGGAATCGAACCCATGACCTCAGTGCTGTGAGGCAGTAACGCTAACCATTACACTGTCTGTGCCTCTTATTCACCCTAGTGCACAATAGCCACACCCACCCTCTGAAGCCCCATCCCTTTTTGGGTCCGCGTACAATGGTCCTGCCGGAATTTAAATGTATATTTGTGATAAAGAGCTGCATTGAACATTCACAGGTGTGTGTGTGTATATATGTATATGTGTGTATATATGTATATGTGTGTATATATATGTGTATATATGTGTGTGTGTATATATATATCTATATCCCAATGGAGGCACTCACCAGTCAGATGTAGCAAAAAGATGATTTTTTCCAATATTATCAAAAAGTTGAAATAGCATAGCGACGTTTCGGTCATATCCAGACCTTTTTCAAGCCAATAGCACATATCAACGATAGCGACAATCAGACATATCAACAATGTACAGCCACAGCTCCAAGATATGTATATATATAAAAATATATTATATATAGACTTTGCACTTGGCTGTCTTGCTATTGGGAACTGCTGTTATGTCTCGATAAAGATCCTTAAATGGGATCGAAACGTCGACTGATCTTATGCACCTTATTGTTTTAATGGTAAATTAAACCTTTCTATGCCTCTTTACCTGGTGAGTGCCGATAATTTTTATATATATACATATATATATATATATATATAATAGACTTTTTGGCAAACCCCGGCACTCACGTATCCAAATGAATATCCTGCTCAGGTGCCTTCCTGGAGGGACAGCACCCCCAACACGTCTCCAAGTGACGCCTGTCAGTGGAACTTGCTGTACACAATGTCCGGACCCATTCAGACTGCCAGAGTAATGTAAATGATCTTGGTGTGCAGAATATTACAATGAACTTGGGGAGATGCAGCAGCAAATACTGGAAGCATGAGGCTTATTGTGCGTCATACAGAATAAATGGTGTAAAGTAGGGGGTTATCAGGCATAAAATAAATATTTGGCTTTGGGTCTATGGCGTGATGTAGTATTAATCTGCCCCTAAGTACAGTATGCACAGTTGGTATAAATAGGGCACGTTAACTATTCATCCTTTCAGTGTAATCTTTATTTTTCCTCCCTACATTACTGCATCAACTTTTACTGAATCACTGTGCATCATTATTAGTTCAAACAGAATTTCCTTTATTAAAATTACTGTACCAATCTTTGTCCACCTACTTTAAAATGAGGGTACTCCATTTGCAGCAAAATGACTATTGGAGAGTTACTGAAATGAAACATTTTTTAAAAAAAGTTGCACATTTAGGGCCATATTCAATTTGAGGCGAAAACCCGTTATCATTTTCGCCTGTTTGCATTATCCCTGTATTCAATTTCAAAGACTTTTCATAGGTGCGAAAAGTCTTTGTAAAAAAACAGGGATAAGTTTTCTCCTTCCTTTAGCTGGTGAAAAAAAGTGCAGAATTGGGGTTTAGGGGTGCAGGCTTTAAAAAAAAATAGCCTGCACCACTGGGAATGGCCCCTCAAATTAATGTATGTAAAAAAAAAAAAAAGGGGCACCCCAAAAAATGAAGTTTTAATTTTGGTTGTAAAAAAATAGGGAACACACTTCTAAAATAGCGATAATAAATCCACAGGGGTTCCCTTATATGCGGAAGGTGTTTTCTGCATTGCGGGTGGTAGCGGCAGGTATATTATTGAAGAATGTTTAAAAAATCATTTTAGGGAGTTAAAAATATGCTTGTACCCATTTTCATGTACCCCAAATTTGATGGGCATAGTTATTTTTTCCCCCCAAAAAATTGCTAAATCCTCTTCTGTATCACCTTCTTCAAAGCCGCATTTATGCACCTGCCGCGGCTATTTAAAAACCCGACTTCCCTTCAGCAGGCAAAAACGGGGGTACCCATAGTGAACCCCCATGTCTTCATCTTTAGGTGGGTCCAAGGATGTTTTCCTGAAAATTCCCATTTTTTTTGCCGCTCCCAGTTTTGCCGGGTCTCGTTTTCGCGTCCTTTGAATACGGGGAATAGTGGGCACGCGCGCAATACTTTTCTGCCTGGAAAACAGGTGAAGGAGGCGAAAAGTCCAGCAGGCGAAAAGTCTGGACTTTTCACCTCAAATTGAATACGGGCCTTAGTTGTAATTTGTTGGCTCTTTAGTCTCCTCTAGGTGGTGCTGTCTGCCTTGCCTTCTCTAGAATGCATTTCTGATACAGGCTGAGTATCCCATATCCAAATATTCCGAAATACGGAATATTTTAAGCATGACTGAGATAGTGAAAACTTTGATTTTTGATGGTTCAATGCACACAAACTTTGTTTAAGGCACAAAATTATTAAAAATAAAGTATAAATTGACCAATAGGCTGTGTGTATAAGGTGTATATGACACATAAATAAATTTCATGTATGTACACAAACTTTGTTTGAGCCACAAAATTATTGAAAATATGGTATAAAATGACCTTCAGGCTGTGTGTATAAGGTGTATATAAATCATAAATGCATTCTGTGTTTAGATTTGGGCCCTATAGCTAAGATATTTTAATATGGCATGCAATTATTCCAAAATACAGAATGTTCCGATATCCAAAATACCCCTGGTCCCAAGCATTTTGGATATGGGAGACTCAACCTGTATTGCTCCTGGCTCTATCTAGATATCTAATAAACGGTTATACATTCAGGCAAATACAGTAGGTGTCACACTTAATAATATATTGGGCATGATCGCATTAAATGTTAAAGCTGTGAGACTGCGTCTTTGATTCAATTTTGTTTAACATAGATAGATGTAGAGTTTTGTTGTAATTTTGCTTCCTGTTAGTATTTTGGAAGTTTTTTTTTCTGTAGTAGCAGCGTTAATTCCTTGTCATGGTTAATAATGTTGCCTGTACTGTGCATTTTTTAATGTCGCTTACACACTTGCAGGGCGCCTGGAACATTTTGCATGAAGAGCCCATATTTGATTTAGCTATTTCCTAATGATCAGTGACATCACTGAGGCACAAGGCACTTTTTTGCCTATTGCCTCGGTGATGAATATTGCCCCAAAATTGTCGGTCTTCACTGTGTGTAGACGAAGGGGGGGCACTTTAACGGTCCCATATCGCAGGTACCAATAGTGATTAGCCAAAGGCTGCACAGTTACTCTTCCCAGGTTTTCATTGGAAGTCTAATAACTTATTTTACGAGCCAGCAGTTAATATGAAGTTATTTTCTCCATTATATTCACTGTACGAACTTTGTAAGAAGCACCAAATGTGTTCTCCTCTGTGTCTCTTTAAAGCAGGATAATAACTTGTCTGGACATTACGTTAATGATGGTACAGTGCCTTTAATGTTGTATTACCGTATATACGCCGAGTATAAGCCGACCCGAATATAAGCCGAGGTACCTACTTTTACCCCAAAAAACTGGGAAAACTTATTGACTCAAGTATAAGCCTAGTGTGGGAAATGGCAACAGCTGGTAGTGCCCCCTATAGTAATTCCCCCTGGTTGTGCCCCCAGTAGTAATCCCTCCTGGTAGTGCACCCAGTAGTAATCCCCCCTTTCAGTGCCTCCAGTGGTAATCCCCCCCTTTTAGTGCCCCCAGTAGTAATCCCCCCCTGGCAGTACCCCCAGTGGTAATCACCCCTTATAGTGCCCCCTGTAGTAATCCCCCCCTTGTAGTGCCCCCAGTGGTAATCCCCCCTTTTAGTGCCCCCTGTAGTAATTGCCCCCTGGTAGTGCCCCCTGTAGTAATCACCCCCTTGTAGTGCCCCCTGTAGTAATCGCCCCCTGGTAGTGCCCCCTGTAGTAAACGCCCCCTGGTAGTGCCCCCTGTAGTCCCCCCCCAATAGAGAGAGACGTGATAAGAATTAAAAAAAAAAATCACTTACCTGAAACTCCCACTCCTGGTCCCGCCGCTATCCACTCCTCCGGCCGCTTTGCATGGTAGAGACGTCGTCATGACGACGTGTCTCCCATTACCCACTGCGGGAGCCGGAAGATGGCTCCCGCAGTGGGAGCAGCAGCAGCCACTGAGAGTCTGACAGACTCTCAGCCACTGCTGATTACACCAAACACGCAGCTGCCGGCTCCGGCGGCTGTGTGTTTGGCAGTGTGTAGCACTTACCGAACTCCGTCCGGTCAGCGCTACACTTCACTCGAGTATAAGCCGAGGGGGTACTTTTTCAGCACAAAAAATGTGCTGAAAAAGTCGGCTTATACTCGAGTATATACGGTTGTATCCTTCTTTTCCAGTAGTATACGATAGCTCATGTAGCCTATAGCCGTGCTATGCAGAACAGCACAAAACGATGGAAGTCAGTTAGTGGCCACTTCAAAAAATTCCTGTGATGCCCAGTGCTCTCTATCTTCCCAGCTTCGCCCCAGGTGCAGGGCATGGATGTACTGGTACATGGTACTTGCATGGCAGTAATGGCATTTGCAGTAAGATGCACTGCTGTCTTGTACTCTGTATTACATTTGTCACTTTTATTCTATCTATAGGAAACTACCTGAACGGGAAGAAGGGGAAGGAGAGGAGACCCCAACATTCAGCCACTGGAGCGCCCCACGTGTGTATGTCATAGCTGTCAGTGTGCGTCCCTGTCTTTAACCACTTCCAATAACTGCATTACTGTTGTCCAACCATCTCCTGTTTTCTGATCTCCTTTCAGGGTAGAAATTTGGAGAGAGCCTGAAGTTTCCCTTGGAATCAGCATTGTTGGTGGGCAAACCGTTATAAAACGCCTCAAAAATGGGGAGGAGCTGAAAGGGATTTTTATTAAGCAGGTCCTGGAAGACAGTCCCGCGGGGAGAACCAATGCCTTGAAGACTGGAGATAAAATTCTAGAAGTAAGTGTAATAGCAAATACAAACAATACAGTCTTACCGACCAATTGAATTGGAGACGCTGTGCCGCTGTACACATCCCGCAATGTTTGGCTGCGCTCCTATTTGCCTATTAGGGTAGGCTGAGCATCGCTAGTTTTCTATGGGGTGCAAGGAGAAACTAGCGATGTTGCTGGTCGCGATGTAACTTTCCTGGACAGCACTTCACGGCCAGGCCGCTAATTGAATTGCCCCATTATCCAGCTTTTTCCTTTTCAATTCTGCACTGTATTTGTAAATTTGCAGTATGGTTTGCAGAACTGCCACGATCATTTCATTCTACCGGGTGATGTGGTTGGATTGGGAATAGGAGAATTTAAGAGTAAATTCCAAAATTGAAATGTTCAAAACTTACAGCTACAGTTCATCCGGAAAGTATTCACAACGCTTCACTTTTTCCACATTTTGTTATGTTCACCCTTATCCCAAAATGGAATAAATTAATTTTTGTCCTCAAAATTCTACACACAATACCCCATAATGACAACGTGCAATAAGTTTTTTTGAGATTTTTTTGCAAATTTCATTAAAAAAAAAACACTGATGGAGCATACACACGGTCAGACTTTTCTTCAGATCTGAACGATAATGATTTAAAAAATCGTTCAATCGGTCATATCTGAAGGAAAATCTGACATATCTGTCAGATGAACGATTTGAATGATGCGCGTTCCCGATGGTCAGATAACTATATCTGACATCTGATGTGTTTGCAGTCAGACTTGGACGATTCCATTCATTTTAATGCGGTCAAAAATCGTTCAATCGTTCATCTGACAGATCTGACAAATCTGACCATGTGTATGCTCCATAAGAAATCACATGTACATAAGTATTCACAGCCTTTGCCATGAAGCTCAAAATTGAGCTCAAGTGCACCCTGTTTCCACTGATCATCCTTGAGATGTTCCTACAGCTTAATTGGAGTCCACCTGTGGTAAATTCAGTTGATTGGACATGATTTTGAAAGGCATACACCTGTCTATATAAGGTCCCACACTTGACAGTGCATGTCAGAGCACAAACCAAGCATGAAGTCCAAGGAATTGTCTGTAGACCTCCGAGACAGGATTGTCTCGAGGCAAAAATCTGGGGAAGGGTACAGAAAAATATTTGCTGCTTTGAAGGTCCCAATGAGCAGTGGCCTCCATCATCCATAAAAAGAAGAAGTTCGGAGCCACAAGAACTCTTCCTATAGTTGGCCGGTCGTCTAAACTGAGCGATCGGGGGATCGGGGGATCTTGGTCACCTCCCTAGTCAGGGAGGTGACCAAGAACCCGATGGTCACTCTGTCAGAGCTACAGCATTCCTCTATGGAGAGAGGAGAACCTTCCAGAAGGACAACCATCTCTGCAGCAATCCACCAATCAGGCTTACATGGTAGAGTGGCCAGACGGAAGCCACTCCTTAGTAAAAAGCACATGGCAGCCCGCCTGGAGTTTGCCAAAATGCACCTGAAGGACTCTCAGACCATGAGACACAAAGATTGTACTCTTTGGCATGAATGCCAGGCGTTATGTTTGGAGGAAACCAGGCACTGCTCATCTCCAGGCCAATACCATCACTACAGTGAAGGATGGTGGTGGCAGCATCATGCTGTGGGGATGTTTTTCAGCAGCAGGAACTCGGAGACTAGTCAGGATAGAGGGAAAGATGAATGCAGCAATGTACAGAGACATCCTGGATGAAAACCTGCTTCAGAGCGCTCTTGACCTCAGACTGGGACGACGATTCATCTTTCAGCAGGACAACGACCCTAAGCACACAGCCAAGATATCAAAGGAGTGGCTTCAGGACAACTCTGTGAATGTCCTTGAGTGGCCCATCCAGAGCCCAGACTTGAATCCGATTGAACATCTCTGGAGAGATCTGAAAATGGCTGTGCACTGACGCTTCCCATCCAACCTGATGGAGCTTGAGAGGTGCTGCAAAGAGGAATGGGCGAAACTGCCCAAAGTTAGGTTGCCAAGCTTGCGGCATCATATTCAAAAAAGACTTGAGGCTGTAATTGCTACCAAAGGTGCATCAACAAAGTATTGAGCAATGGTTGTGAATACTTATGTACATGTGATTTCTTAGTTTTTTTTATTTTAAATAAATTTGCAAAAATCTCGAAAAACTTTTTACATGTTGTCATTATGGGGTATTGTGTGTAGAATTTTGAGGACAAAAATGAATTTATTCCATTTTGGAATAAGGCTGTAATGTAACAAAATGTGGAAAAAGTGAAGCGTGGTGAATACTTTCCGGATGCACTGTAAATGCACCATGGGACTAATAGTTTGTGGAACAGTTCTGTAAATTTTGTTCCTCCTGGTGACGTCGCCTTCCCGTCTTATTCCACTGAGCTGGACGCCTACCGGTTCCTCACCCCTGGGACTTCCATGGCATAGTTACCAACTTACCCTAAGTTTCAAGGCTTTAAAGATTTGTTCCTGTAGAGTTTCTGTATTTTTCAATCTAACCATTTGTACAGTACAATTTGTGGAGCCTATGATCTAATCCCCCGACCATAGGCACACAAGTGCGCACAAACAATAGGGAAAAATTAGTCAGAAGCGAAGCCCAATAACCCAACAATATATTTTTGACTTGTGGGAGGACCTTTTAGAATATGATGAATATACAAACTTCATTTAGGTAGCATCTTGCATTGCAAGGAAGCTTAATTGTGTAGTGCAGGACTCTATAGGGTGTGGTTACATGCATCTGCTTAGCAGCGAAGTTTGAAAATATCTGTAAATATTAAAGTATTACATATGTCAATTGAGACGTTTACCAGGTTCAATGTTCTTCATGTGTCTCTTGCCAGGAGTATAAGGACCTGTCGGATGACTTATGTTCTGATACAGGGCTCTTTTAGTCTGCTGCGGCCCTTCAAAGCTTTTTTTTGCAACCCCCAATATTTGTGACGATCTCCATAATCTTCTGTATGACATAATTGTATTGTTAGTATTTAGCATAGTCATAGCAGAGACCGTAGGAGAGGTAACCAAGTTGTTGGATAATAGTTGCAATTACATAAATTATCTGCCTCTATCGCCGCTGGTGTTACTTACAGGTGCTAACCATTCTGTTACCATTCTAACCATTCTGTTACCATTCTAACCATTCTGTTACCATTCTAACCATTCTGTTACCATTCTAACCATTCTGTTACCAGTCTCACCATTCTGTTACCAATCTAACCATTCTGTTACCATTCTCACCATTCTGTTACCATTCTAACCATTCTGTTACCAATCTAACTATTCTGTTACCATTTTACCCATTCTGTTACCATTACAACCATCCTGTTACCATCATGTTACCATTCTCACCATTCTTTTACCCCAGACAAGTGTGGGAATTGCATCCCACGAACACAGAGTACCGTAAAACCTCTGCCTTCGTTATCAACTAGTGAATTTAGATATTAGTTTAAGCTATGGTATCTAGAATTATTGCATTTTATTATTGTACTCCCTGTCTGGCCATTATGTAGATCATTCCCCCCTTCCAGTTGCATTGTTTTAAATGTTGGTACTAATTTGTACATTACTAAATTTGCAATAAAACTGATTATGTGTTTCAGTTGTTAAAAATGTTTCCTATGATAGAATAGTGACACAGAACCTGTATTTGAGGTGTATAATTTGCCTCTGAATATAATTTCCAGGTGTCGGGTGTAGATCTGAGAGAAACCAGACACGATGAAGCTGTGGAGGCCATTAAAAATGCTGGAATTCCCGTCGTCTTCGTCATCCAGAGTTTATCGGCTGCCCTACGGGTGAGAAAGCGCCAAATGCTGAGAGATCATTGTATCAAATGGCGTATTAGTTATTCGTCCCTGAGCAAGGGAGCTCTATATTTTGTTGGGTTGCTGTGCATACGTAACAGATCTGGCCGTGAGAGGAACACTGGTGGGAAGTACATAAAATAATGTGTAACAGACCTGGCCGTGAGAGGAACACTGGTGGGAAGTACATAAAATAATGTGTAACAGACCTGGCCGTGAGAGGAACACTGGTGGGAAGTACATAGAATAATGTGTAACAGACCTGGCCGTGAGAGGAACACTGGTGGGAAGTACATAAAATAATGCGTAACAGACCTGGCCATGAGAGGGACACTGGTGGGAAGTACATAAAATAATGCGTAACAGACCTGGCCGTGAGAGGAACACGGGTGGGAAGTACATAAAATAATGCGTAACAGACCTGGCCGTGAGAGGAACACTGGTGGGTAGTACATAAACTAATGCGTAACAGACCTGGCCGTGAGAGGAACACTGGTGGGAAGTACATAAAATAATGTGTAAAAGACCTGGCCGTGAGAGGAACACTGGTGGGAAGTACATAAAATAATGTGTAAAAGACCTGGCTGTGAGAGGAACACTGGTGGGAAGTACATAAAATAAATAGTTGTAACCTAGCTGCCTCCACACGTTAATGAGTGATAGTTTGCACAGAAATAGTCTTTTAAATTATATACATGGTAAATGGTCCTACCATTATAGGTGGGAGTGTGTCCCACCCTGTACTCTTTCTGTGGCTCACAACCAGTGAGAGAAGGGTCAAGGATGAAATGAATGTGACTGAGGCTACTCCCAAAATCTGGTCCTGCACGTGTATTGTATACCATACATGCTAAACTGCTATCTGGTCCTGCACGTGTATTGTACACCATACATGCTAAACGGCTATCTGATCCTGCAAGTGTATTGTATGCCATACATGCTAAACTGCTATCTGGTCCTGCACGTGTATTGTATACCATACATGCTAAACTGCTATCTGGTCCTGCAAGTGTATTGTATACCATACATGCTAAATGGCTATATGGTCCTGCACGTGTATTGTACACCATGCATACTAAATGGCTATCTGGTCCTGCACGTGTATTGTACACCATACATGCTAAATGGCTATCTGGTCCTGCACGTGTATTGTATACCATACATGCTAAACTATCTGGTCTTGCACGTGTATTGTATACCATACCTGCTAAAATGCTATCTGGTCCTTCACGTGTATTGTATACCATACATGCTAAACTGCTATCTGATCCTGCACGTGTATCGTATACCATACATGTTAAACAGCTATCTGGTCCTGCACGTGTATTGTATACCATACATGCTAAACTGCTATCTGGTCCTGCACGTGTATTGTATACCATACATGCTAAACGGCTTTCTGGTCCTGTACGTGTATTGTGTACCATACATGCTAAACGGCTACTATTGTCTGAACATATGAATTGAGATGTGTAGGTAACAGAATTAAAAAATTTTAACCGGGGAAACCAGGATTAGGGGTTTCAGATACGGAATGCGCTTGGATTGGTCATCTTCATGATACAAACCCAACATTGGGCCTGATTCATTACCGTACCCAACGGCGATTACGCACGCAGTCGCCTGATTGTTGCGTCCGCGCATGCATATGCTTTGCAGTGCGCAAACTAGCTTTTGTGATCGGGACTGCGATCGCAGAGGCTACGCAGACTGACAGGAAGCACCGTTTCTGGGTGGTGACTGGGGGTGGTGGTCAGGGAAACGCAGGTGTGCCAGTTCGCACGCCGTTGCAGGGGCGTGCATAAATTGTCCATTACCATACATGGTCTCAAAGTGTGCGTGGTTGTTAGCAATTTCTGAGTAAGGTCAGGGCTTGTTCAAATGTGCATGAGTCTGCGATGGTACTCGATTGTACCGATGGTTTCGCTATTCTGCTAAGTATTACGCATGTGTGCAATGTAAAGTGGGCGTCCTTATATAGTGCTGAGTTTGCATTGCGATTGCAATGGATTTGCATGTTATCGCAGTTGAACTGCATGCATGAGTGCGCAATATTGCGATCCGTAATGAATCAGGCCTGTTATCTCTTGTCTGGACTTGGCATTTTCTAACACTGACCACTAGATGGCATCAAAACAACCATTAGTGCAGATTTTGATACTTTTTTTTTTTTTAACTTAAAATAAATAAAATTAACTTCTACACCCTAGAATGCAATTATCGGAGCGACCCACCCGATATCCACTAAACGCCCCGATAATTGTAGTGTGTGATTTCTTGAAAATGCGCAGGGCCTCTGATTTGAAAATACCTGGAAGCGACCTATATCTCGTGATAACGATTACTTGACTTTGGTTTCTTTCAGCTGCTATCCATCGTGGCTCCTAAACCCTCAAAGTTTGACAAAGCGAGCACAGACCCTGCAGAAAAGGTGAGATCCGCAGCGAGATAGGATTATAGCATAGAGTAACTTGTGCACAAAAGCACAGTCTCATTCCTTACATGTAGTGCTATCTGTGGGTCATTGCGTGGTGCTTTGTAGACACTACCAAAAGAGTGTTACAGGTACAATACGGGATAGCTGTGAAGTTCCTCAGTGGTGTCGCTGGTTCCGTAACGGCGTTCTTGTGTATCGGTTGACAAAATAGCTGCTACAGTTGTTTGTAGGTGACTGCTGCAAAAACAATTTATTTTAAGTATTGGTTATTTATAATTTGTTTTAGAAGTTTTCAGAAAAATTAGTAGAATCATGAGCAACAAAACTGAAGTTGTTGGTATGGAGAAAGAATTGCGAGGGATGAAGTTGATGGGTTGGAGAAGGTAGAATTGTGAGGGACAATGTTGAAGTTGATGGGTTGGAGTAGGTAGAATCGCGAGGGACAAAATTAAGGTTGATGGAGTCTATGGGTTGAAGAAGGTAGAATCGTAAGAGGCAAAGGTGATGATGATGGGTTGGAGAAGGTAAAATCCTAAGTGACAAAACTAAGGTTGATGGGTTGGAGAAAGTAGAAATGTGAAGGATGAAGTCGATGGATGGAGAAAGTAGAATAATAGTGAAGGACAAAGCTGAAGTCGATTGATGGAGAAGGTAGAATAGTGAGGGACAAAGCTGAAGTCGATTGATGGAGAAGGTAGAATAGTGAGGGACAAAGTTGATGGATGGAGAAGGTAGAATAGCGAGGAGGAAAGCTGAAGTCGATGGATGGAGAAGATAGAATAGTGAGGGACAAAGCTAAAGTCAGTGGATGGAGAAAGTAGAATAGTGAGGGACAAAGTTGATTGATGGAGAAGGTAGAATAATGAGGAAGAAAGCTGAAGTCTATGGATGGAGAAGGTAGAATAATGAGGCAGAGAGCTGGTCTATGGATGGAGAAGGTAGAATAATGAGGGACAAAGCTGAAGTCGATGGACGGAGAAGGTAGAATAGTGAGGGACAAAGCTGAAGTCGATGGATGGAAAAGGTAGAATGGTGAGGGTCAAAGATGAAGTCGATGAATGGAGAAGGTAGAATAGCGAGGAAGAAAGCTGAAGTTGATGGATGGAGAAGATAGAATAGTGAGGCACATTGTCGATGGAGAAGGTAGAATAGTGAGGGACAAAGTCGATGGATGGAGAAGGTAGAATAGTGAGGGACAAAGTCGATTGATGGAGAAGGTAGAATAATGATTTATAATGAAGGAAAGGGAAGAATAATGAGGCAGAAAGCTGAAGTCTATGGATGGAGAAGGTAGAATAGTGAGGGACAAAGCTGAAGTCGATGGATGGAGAAGGTAGAATAGTGCGGGACAAAGTCAATGGATGGAGAAGGTAGAATAATGAGGCAGAAAGCTGAAGTCGATGGATGGAGAAGGTAGAATAATGAGGCAGAAAGCTGAAGTCTATGGATGGAGAAGATAGAATAGTGAGGGACAAAGCTGAAGTCGATGGATGGAGAAGGTAGAATAGTGAGGGACAAAATCGATGAGACCCCCATTCACACTACACCAAAACCCGGGAAATTCCAGGGTCGGATACATTAACACTAAACCCGGGTCTGCCCTGAAATTTGGTATGGATTTAAAAGGAACATTTTTATTTTTATTTTTTTTATTCACAGTAATGACATAGTATAAAAATTACCATTTTTAGAGTAAAGGCCACAAACTTTGTTTCCAATGTGTTTTTTTTTTTTATTGAAAACCAATAAATGTTTACATTACAATATAAGATAATTATGAATATAAGTCTTGGTCTATACAAAGACAAAATTTTCACATAAAAAAGTTAAACGTAAAATAATACACACTTAAATTAATTTGCTCCCCTGTCGTGGTCCGGGTGACTGCAGTTGATGTCATCTGCAGGTGCACGGAACAGCCAATGAGAAAGATTTCTTAAAACCCGGGTCTAGAAACCTGAGTTGGATGTATTCACACTACAGCCTACCAGGGGTTCACCCGGGAAAACCCTGGTACAGAGCAGGGTCATGGACCCAGGACTTCGACCCGGGTCATTTCTGTTCACATATAGCGAAAACCCGGGTTTTTGGTGTATGCCTGAAAGGGGTATGAGAATGCTGTGCAGTTGTTACATAACCTCATGACAAATGCAGCTATTTTGCATGCTGATCTACTTGTTCACTGAATATTAGGCAGGCCTCATGAATATTAGGCAGGCCTCATGAATATTAGGCAGGCCTCATGAATATTAGGCAGGCCTCATGAATATTAGGCAGGCCTCATGAATATTAGGCAGGCCTCATGAATATTAGGCAGTGCCTTTATGATGTCACTGGTTCCTAGTAAATGATTAGGTACATACTGGTCCAGCCAGCATGGTTGCCCCCATAATCTGTATATGTCCATTCCACTACCAGACCCAGATGTGCAATGTTGTCCACGCCTTATGTTCACGTAGAGTGCAAGCGTGGACTTCATCCTTCTGTTTAATGCCAAATTAATCATTAGAGCAGATGGGCATGCTTTATAGCTTGGTGCATCATGTTTTGCTGTAGTTTGCAGCTATTTTACTAATAGCCTTAATCATTAGTATAATTATATTGCTTTATTTACTCAGACAAATCGCTCACATCTATTCATTTTTTTGTGACTAAGCGTTTTCGAGGCGTCTCCAGATGGCGCTTACTTTTAAGTAAACCATGACTTATTCAATTAATATTTCCCAAAGAGTAGCATTGATATTCAGAAACCAGTAATTATCTTCTCTAATCAGGCTTCCTGATTGCATGTCACTCGTTAGTTAGCGGACGTGTTTACTTGCAGGATATTCATTATTAATAATAATAATAAAAAATAATATTATGTATTTGTGCTCTGGTGTTATATTCTTGTTCAGCTAATGTCAAACGGAATATCTCAAAGTGAAAGCCGTCTGCTAGACTGCAGCCTAATTCACTAGGTACCAGTGACCTCACGCAAATGTATGCAACTAATACCTCTGACTTCTGTTATCATGTAGGATTCAAGTATTTTTGCCAATATTGCTGCAGTGTGCTGGAGGGAATATCCCTTTTTTTTCTCTGGTTCAGTGTAAACCCCGCCCTTTACAAGCACCTGGGCAATATCATTAAGCTGATTTGAGCGACCACCATACTTTCTATTTGTAGATATGTCAGATTTTCCTTCAGATATGAGCGATTGAACGATTTTTTAAATAAAGAAAAATCTGACAGTGTGTATGCACCATTAGGCACTAGAAGGGACTGTTAGGCTCAGGCACCTACCCTGACGGTTAGGGTTAAGCACCAGGAGGGAGGGTTAGGGTGAAGATTATGGCTAAAATAAATATTAAAAAATCATGTGGCGACAATTTTTGTCGCCGATTTGTACATGTCGACCTTCTTACATGTCGACATTTAGTGTCGACCTATTGACTGTCTAACATCTGGTGTCTATCTAGACACTGTCGACCTTTTTACTGTCTATCTGTTAATCCACACCAATGGCCGCCAATGTGAGCGATTAAGCATCTGTGTGTGCAATCAGTTCAGTGGCACGCCCCTGACACTCCCATAACACGCCCACAAGATGGACCATCTCCGTGTCTGTGAATAGCCGCCTCACAGTCACCGCCCAGCAAATTTCCAGTACAATTCTGATACCTTGCTTCTCCGTGTCATCTGCCCCTCTCTGAGTACACACAGTGGAACGCATGCACTGTAAGAGTTCTTAGGGGTTTTTTTTGCGTATGCACAGTAGCAGAAAATCACTGTACTCCGGGAACATCGGCGTGGAGTGCGGCTCAGAATCAGACCCCATGGCTCGATGGCATACGGTACTTTTGCGTGCACTTTTACTAACTGATCGGCCATTGGCTTTTAACTGGTGCAAGTTGCAATTGCCTTTTTGGTTTCTTATAGAGCAGTGCAAACGCTGATTCCTAAATTCAGGCTTAGCAAGTTATCTGTCCAGAATATAGCCATATCATTGGCCGGAACGTCAGAGGAACATCTGTCCATTCAGTTGTAGGTTATCCTCCACAGCAGCCATTTTGTTGTTGCTGTGAGATGAGGAGATGAGATCCAACCTCCCTCTGCCTATCAGTAACAACCAGAAGGAGAATTGTGGGATAGGAGAAAATAAGAGAGCTGGCACCGCAGGCAGTCTTTATTTGAAGAGCGAAGACAGACCGTCTGCAACTGGCAGTACAGCAGTATACGCGTCAGATATCCATAAATCGTTGCTGTGATATCATTGGTGACGAACGTATATCTAAGCGGAAGGAGGTATCTGAAGTTGTTCCCTGGTGGGAAGCCCTGAAGCTGATTGTTTAATGCTGTCCATCCACTACACGATGCGGGGATGACGGCACGATTACGACGTCGTCGTCTCCCGCGGGGTGAAGTGCATACACTGAACATTCAGTGTATGCAGATCAATTGTCCCCGAACATGGCAACATGATGGCGGTCGTCAGATTGACCGTCATGTTCGGGCGATGACTGATGTTAAAAACGACCAGCGGGCGTGCGTATCGCTGGTCGTTTTAACATTTTACTGCCCGATTTGCAGGCGATTACCAAGCGACAGAGCGATAACGACCGTCGTTATCGATCCATCACTAGGTTTAATCGCCTAGTGGATGGGCAGCATTAGATTTGCTTTATATGCTTAACTGACAAGTGTATACATGGCATGCACAGTGGCGTATCTATAATGGGTGCAGTGTGTGCGGGGCACAAGGGCCCCCGGGTCCAGGGGGGCCCCGCACCGCACACACTGCACCCACATTTTTTTTTAAACTTACCTGTCCGAGGTCCCACATCGGGTGTCACTGCTGCTCTGAACACCGTAAAAATGGCCACCGCGGCCATTTTTCCGGTGTTCTGCGCATGCGCAGTAGACTCCGGGCACACTCTAGTGCCCGGAGTCTACTAATGCTCCAGTGGCTGGCCAGCCGCGTCAGTCGGCTGCCAGCCACCAGGGAGAGAGGAGGGGGCCCCGCACGAGGAGTGCACACGGGCCCCCTCCTCTCTTAAAACGCCCCTGGGCACGCATATACATCGGAATACCTAATTTGGACTAATTGTTACTTAATACTGTATATTACACTATCAGGCGCTTGTCCTTCTCCCCCTTTTTTCCGGAGGTTATCCGTTATTTGTAAGGAGACACAAAACTTCTCAGTGACGGACGGTCGGTTTAACAAATCATACATTAAAAAAAAAAAATCCTACAGCAGAACCACAACATATGAGGCAGCTAAAGAAGGAGCAGAACTGAGACAGAGGGTAGAGAGGGCCCTGCTCATGAGAGCTTACAATCTAGCGTATTAGCCAGTTCTGCCTGAGATTGGCCTGGTACCCATCTTCGTCTGCTCTGTTTGGGTCTAATTTAGGTGCTGAATAGATGGCGTGATTTACATGCAGGCAGCAGCAGAACACTTTGTCAGCCCCGTCTACTACCGCAATGTCCAAGTCCCGTCGAGATCAGTTTTAGCCCTGGGCTGGGAATATAGGCGGTGGAAGCAGTGGTGGTTTGGCACAAGGGGGTCTATTCACTAAGCCAGGGGTTCCCAACCACGGTCCTCAAGGCACACTAACAGTCCTGGTTTTAATGATAGCCATACTTGAGCACAGGTGACTTAATTAGTATCCCAGTTAATTTGATTTAACCATCTGTGCTGCAGCATGGCTCACTGGCGGATCCAGGGGGGGGGGCGATTGTGGCGATCGCCCCACCCTAGAAGTCACCTCCTAGCAGCACAGACTCCGCTGCCGCTGGACAGCGCTCCGCGTCCCCATAGAATCCAGCAGCTGGTCATGTCACGCTGAAGCAAGCACTAGGGGGAGGTCTGGGCACTAGAGTGTGAATATGTATAGTAACAGGTGTGTGTGCAAGAGTTAAGGAGTGGCAGCCATTTTCCCGAGGACCATCTCCCATCAGGATAGCATGCCCGGCTCCCGAGTCCCGCATGCTGAATACACCCCCACCCCCCCTTTCCTTCCTCTCTGTTAGGTGAGGTCCAGGAGCTGTGGGGATCGAGCTATTAGTGAGACTGTAAGAGGGAACTGATTGGGGAGAGTGCTGAGGTGGAGACAGGCAGAGTGCAGGCTGTGGAGGTAGTTGTTAAGTACATCACAGGAGAGCACCCGGCTCAGGGATAACGTGGTACCATAACAAGGTAATAATAGCACATATGTTCCTTATATTTCAGTGTTGGTATAAATGTGGCTGTGTGTATATATATATATATATATATATATATGGTTATCTGTGTATATATGTGGCTATGTGTGTATATATATATATATATATATATATATATATATATATATATATATATATATATGGTTATCTGTGTATATATGTGGCTATGTGTGTGTATATATATATATATATATATATGGTTATCTCCGTTTATATGTGGCTGTGTGTATATATATATATATATATATATATATATATATATATATTAGGGGTGAGCGGGTTCGGATTTCTGAAATCCGAACCCCTCCCGATCCGAGTCAGACTCGACTTTTCCCGCCTGACTCAGATCTGAAATCGAGGCAATACGTCATCGTCCCGCCTTCCGGGTCTTGCGGGTTTTGGATCCTATATAAGGTACCCGCGTCGGCGCCATTTTCTCACTCGGCTGTGGATAGTCAAGAGGGAGGGTGGGAGTTAGGGCTGGCTGGGCTGTGTAGTGTAGTGTAGTATAGTGCAGTGTAGTGTTGTGCTGTGCTGCGCTGTGCTGCGCTGTGCTGCTGTTGTCCATAGGGGCTGTGTCCACTCCTCCAAAGTCCATAGGGGCTGGCTGTGTTGTGCTGTGCTGCTGTTGTCCATAGGGGCTGTGTCCACTCCTCCAAAGTCCATAGGGGCTGGCTGTGTTGTGCTGTGCTGCTGTTGTCCATAGGGGCTGTGTCCACTCCTCCAAAGTCCATAGGGGCTGGCTGGACTGTGTTGTGCAGTCAGTTGTCCATAGGGGCTGTGTCCACTCCAAAGTCCTGTGCAGAGTCCCAGTCCTAAAGGGGTGCTGTAGTGTTGTCCAGGGGGTGCTCTGTCCATCAGGGGTGCTCCCCCCAAGTGCAAAAAAAATAAAAATTTTCTGTGTTTGTGAATTGTGTGCGCAGTAGCTGCACGTGCATCAACAAAGTAGTGCCAAGCGTGCGCCTGTGTCATAAGTAAAGGGCCGGCTGGCTTGACCGTTAAAGGGTGCTGTAACCCCCAAAGTACACTCCAAACAAAATAAAAAAATATTTTCTGTGTTTGTGAATTGTGTGCGCAGTAGCCGCACGTGCATCAACAAAGTAGTGCCAAGCGTGCGCCTGTGTCATAAGTAAAGGGCCGGCTGGCTTGACCGTTAAAGGGTTCTGTAACCCCCAAAGTACACTCCAAACAAAATAAAAAAATATTTTCTGTGTTTGTGAATTGTGTGCGCAGTAGCTGCACGTGCATCAACAAAGTAGTGCCAAGCGTGCGCCTGTGTCATAAGTAAAGGGCCGGCTGGCTTGACCGTTAAAGGGTGCTGTAACCCCCAAAGTACACTCCAAGCAAAATAAAAAAATATTTTCTGTGTTTGTGAATTGTGTGCGCAGTAGCCGCACGTGCATCAACAAAGTAGTGCCAAGCGTGCGCCTGTGTCATAAGTAAAGGGCCGGCTGGCTTGACCGTTAAAGGGTGCTGTAACCCCCAAAGTACACTCCAAACAAAATAAAAAAATATTTTCTGTGTTTGTGAATTGTGTGCGCAGTAGCCGCACGTGCATCAACAAAGTAGTGCCAAGCGTGCGCCTGTGTCATAAGTAAAGGGCCGGCTGGCTTGACCGTTAAAGGGTTCTGTAACCCCCAAAGTACACTCCAAACAAAATAAAAAAATATTTTCTGTGTTTGTGAATTGTGTGCGCAGTAGCTGCACGTGCATCAACAAAGTAGTGCCAAGCGTGCGCCTGTGTCATAAGTAAAGGGCCGGCTGGCTTGACCGTTAAAGGGTGCTGTAACCCCCAAAGTACACTCCAAGCAAAATAAAAAAATATTTTCTGTGTTTGTGAATTGTGTGCGCAGTAGCCGCATGTGCATCAACAAAGTAGTGCCAAGCGTGCGCCTGTGTCATAAGTAAAGGGCCGGCTGGCTTGACCGTTAAAGGGTGCTGTAACCCCCAAAGTACACTCCAAACAAAATAAAACATTTTTTTCTGTGTTTGTGAATTGTGTGCACTGTGGTTGCACGTGCATCAACAAAGGAGCAGCGCCAAGCGTGCGCCTGTGTCCCATAAGTAAAGAGCTGGCTGGCTCATTTCTTAAAGGGTGGTGTAACCCTCAAAGTGCGCTCCACAAAAAATAAAAAATTCTTCTTTTTTTACTGTCTTTGTGAATTGTGTCTGTCTGTTAAAGGATTACATCGGTGACAGCATCCAAGTAGGCATGTCAGTCCTGTACCTGTACTGGCAGGAAAAAGAGGCAATTTGGAGGTCCCTGTACAAACTGGCTCTATTTTACCTGAGTTGCCCCCCCTCCAGTGTGTACTCCGAAAGAGTGTTTAGTGCAGCCGGGAACCTTGTCAGCGAAAGGCGTAGGAGGTTGCTTCCACAAAATGTGGAGAAGAAGATGTTCATAAAATGAATTATCAACTCTTCCAGGGAGACCAGCCTCCAGAACGTACAGAGGGACCTGTGGTTGTGGATTCCAGCGGGGACGAATTAATACTCTGTGAGGATGAGGATGTACACAACACTGAAGAGGGTGAGGAATCGGTGGATGAGGAGGATGAGGACGACATCTTGCCTCCGTAGAGCCAGTTTGTGCAGGGACAGATTAATTGCCAGCTTGTTTTGTGGGGGCCCAAACGAACCAATCATTTCAGCCACAGTCTTGTGGCAGACCCTGGCGCTGAAATGATTGGTTTGTTAAAGTATGCATGTCCTGTTTATACAACATAAGGGTGGGTGGGAGGGCCCAAGGGCAATTCCATCTTGCACCTCTTTTTTTTCTTTGCATTATGTACTGTTTGGGGCCTAGTTTTTCAAACTGCCATCCTGTCTGCCACTGCAGTGTCACTCCTAGATGAACTATGTGTTTGTGCCGCCCACTCGTTTCGCTTAGCATAGTCATCCAGCTACCTCGGTGCAACCTTTTGGACATAAAAACACTATTGTGAGATATGAGGTGTTCAGAATAGACTGGAAATGAGTGGAAATTAAGGTTATTGAGGTTAATAATAGCATAGGCGCAGAAAAACCAACAATGTACTAGTTAAATGATAGCTACACTCTTAATTGGTTGCTACAGGCAACACCTGCACTTTTTAGAAGTTTTAGTAAATCTACCCCCAAGTTTCTGCCTCTGCTTTCTTAGTAAATCCTACATGTCAATGCAGAGAGAGCATTACAATTATTAAAGGGTATTCTGACAATTTAAAGCCGCTTATAGAATTGCTTTACAATGACTATTTGTGAGATCCAATGACTATGAATGGGTTACCATTATGTACTTGTTAAATGTACTCACTGTGGACTTGTTTTAGAGTTAATGTTAGTTGGTTGCAAGTGCAGCTGCATTGTGTGCCCGGAGATAAATCCGGATCTTGTCCCATATTCAGAGTTGGGCGCATCTATACGACTGCACCTATCCATCCTACCGTGAACGTAGCCGTCATCACTATCAGCGTCAGTCCTATAAATGGTGTAAAAGATCCGTCTGCTATCAGATGGACCTCTGCAAATGCTCAACACTGCTTAGATCACAATTCTGCATATACGCCAACGACACGCCCCTCTGTAAACCTCGTCTACATGCGAATGCCCAATTGCTACCCAGTTACACCCATTCAACCTCTAGTAAAACGTGACTGAGATTTGCATGGCCCAGAATCACCTATAGATACATTTCAGCTCCTGTTGCTAAAAATTGTAAGATCTGTCTGTGAAACTGACTCACATTTAATTCTGAATCGGGTCCTGTCTACTTCAACATTGGAGAGGTGTAATACCAGCATATTGTAATGTTTTGCTTAGGGATTTCCCATATCTAATATTCTTTTATAAATTGTCTTATTTTTTGACCCAAACCTAATCCTTAACTTTTTTTTATTTCATTTTAAAGATCAATAATATTGGAAATTATTGGAAACCTTGGTTTTTCCAACATGTTAAGTCTTATTTGAAGAGTAACCGAAGTGGAACAGAGTACATCCCCCTACGGCATTACTATCACAGACACACACGGAGTATCTTCTGGGAGTTGCAGGTAGGTGTCCAGCTCCGCCAGTGCACAAGTGCTCTAGAAAGATAGGATTGTACCAGTGCTGCTAGTAGGACTAGATTTGTAATATCATGTCGATAAACATCGCCTGTTCCAAAACGTTACAGAAGTATTAAGAGCTTTATCGTTTATTAATAAATTATTTATTAACCGTGTGTCAAAAAATTTGTAATAAACTTTTCTTTTTGTTCTCCCTTTGTTTTAGGACATAGGGCCTGATTCAGACCCACTCGCGAGTGGCTGTCCGCTCGCAAGTGGGTCGATGGTGTGCACTGCGCATGCGCACGACGGAGGGAGCTCCATTGTGCGCATGCGCGAGACGCGACGAGCGAAGGACTTTCCTTCGCTCGTAGTGTCTGATCAAAGGGGGCGTGCTGTCGATGTTGATTGACAGCACGCCCCCTTTGTTGGGCGTGCCAGGGGCATGCCTGCCAGACGGAGGCGTTCCCAAGGGGACGCCTACCGTCAGAAGCCGGCCCCACTGACATCACTAGTGATGTCAGTGGGGGTGATTTTGGCTCTGATAGAGCCAAAATCACTCCTGGCCTTGCGGTTGAGAAACTCAACCACAGGCTTCTGGTCGCACTGGCGATGGTCACGATGGTCAAGACCATCGCAACCATCATCCTGCACGCTTGTATAGGCTGTGGGTGGTGACCCACAGCTATGCGAGCGTCCAGGAGGACGCTCCATAATTATGGAGGTGGGCCCTGATTCAGAGCGAGCGCTCTGGTCAGAGCGTCCGGCTCTGAATCAGGGCCATAATTCCTTTGGGTAATCACCCAGTGTTCCGGTACCTGTTTGGTTGGATGGTTCCTCCAAAAATCTCCTTATTAAAGCTCACCCAGGGCGAGACCATCCGAAGGCTGTATGAGCAGCACCACGTGGTTCAGGATATGCTTGTTCCCATGAAATGCCTACAAAAATCCATCACTGCTTTCCACAAGGAGATTAATGTGAGTTCTAAACAATTATTACTGCAATGTACAGAGAATATGGCAAGCTTCAAAAAAAATACATTTTTGTTATTGATAAATGATTTCCTCTGTGTCCTTTTTTTTTATTGTTTTGCAAAAAATTTTTTTTTAAATGTTCAGACTACTGGATCTGATTTGGATGCTTTTCTTGCCCCAAAACGTTATGTCCCACAATCCTTGAAACAGTCTTCCATGATTATTCCCTACCAGTTAGGAATTGGTAATCAGGGGTGTTCGAGGAGTTTAGGCGCCCAGTGCAAATCGAAAAATGGCGCCCCCTCCAAAAAAATTTGTGGCCTGGTCCTATTGCCCAAGGTCACTTACAGGAGCATGGGCCTGATGCCCACTAATCAGTGCCACAGACCTAAGGCCTGATTACAACCACGGGTCTAGTGCCCGACAACCTGGTGGTCTAGGGAGGGGTTAATGACGGGAAGGCCTCATAGAAGGCTTACCTGCCTGGCGGGAGAGGCTGCAGTGGAGAGCTTCGTTAGCTCTTTTACTTTCCCACTCTCCAGTCCTCTGCTGCATTCTTCTGCTAAATCAGCCACGGCGATTGCATATGCAGCTTGAGAGCCCACTGTGTGCTAAGACACTTGCAGTGTCTGCATCAGGTCAGACCAGCTGTAAATGCTGCGTGAGTGGTCGATGTGCATCAATGGTACCGATGTTTATACAGAAGACCGACAGTGGACGGATGTGAGATAGCAGCAGTGGGAGTCTTTATGTCGGCGGTGCTTTGGCAAGCATTAGCCAAATGCTTGCCAATTAGCGTTCACAGCTGTGATCGCCCGCTGAATCAGGTCCACTGTCCCAGCGCCGGCCACTGATGTGTCCCACTGGGGACACCTCTCACTGGACTGCTGGTGCTGGAATCACACACTCGATCCCAGTGTGTAGCACATCTACACACTCTACATTGCCCTGGCCGGCGGCGCTCCTCTCTTCCGGGCCTGTCATGGCACCCAGGGCACGTGCCCCGCTCACCCTGGCCTCGTTACGCCACTGTTGGTAATGGCTCACCTGTAGACAGATGGTGCCCCTCCTGCTACCACAGGAAGGAATACTTAATATTTTGTGAGAAAGTGAGGCTAGTAAGGAATGGACATTGGAGGTCAGCTGAAACCTGGGTTTTGACAACCCTCATGCACTGAAAACCTGAAATATATCGGATCCCAGAGTCTGAACCCTTTCCAGAAAGAAAAAAAAATTGTGTGCGACACCCCTAATGTGGACAGTGGTGGAACTTGCACCCCACCACCCAGAGATGGAATTACCTCCACCTTTTAAACACACGTCCAATTTTCGCTGGGAGTTCTGCTTGCCCTGTCTACTAGGCCCCAATAGAGCCACACTCTGTAGCCTGTTAGCTGTTGGAGAAGACTCTCTGCTAAATCATTCCCTTATCTATAGTAGGAAGGCAGGTTGCCCTGGGTTGCTATCCAGGACTGCAGGAGGATACAGGCAGGACAAAGTCCTGATTAATCTGCAGGTAGTTTACTCTGACATTTGTCACAGCCATTATCTGCATCAAGCAAGGATTAAGGCTCAAGACAATCCTGTAGATCACTAAAATGATTTAGGCTTTCTAGTTGTCAGAGTAAAAGGACAAAACCCTTCCCTGAGTAGGTAAGAAACAAACAGGAGACCATCCTCATTGGGTAGTTACCATTGGTCCGGTCCATATGCAGGCTGATGTGGCAGGACAATTGGGAGGAAGAAGCACTGGGAGACTGGTTATAGATAGTAGGCACATGCATCTGTAAAGTGCAAGGTCCCCGACCAGTCCGAAACTGCTTCTATAACTCCTACTATTGAACACGTCATGTGTGCAAGACTCAAATGCTGCTGTGTTTATTTGTAGCCTGATTTGTTGCTAACTCTTTTAAATGTGATATACTTAGATATTAGTGAGAGCTTATCATGTTGATGGATCTTTGGTGCAATATTTCTACATACAGTATATCCTGTTTGTATTTCATTTCAGTTGTAGTCAGTGTTAGTGGTATATTTACTGAAGATCATATTTAATCGATTGAAAATCATTCAAAATCCATCAACATTTTTATTGTGTTTTTAAGTATTAGTAAATGTGTGATTTAGCCCCACACACAACATCGATGGTAATCTATTTTGAGTGATTTTCGAAATCAATTAAAATCAACTTTTAGCAAATATACCCCTAATGCTGGGTACACACTAGACGATTTCTCGGAGGATATGGCGAATTGGACGGACATATCATCTGGATCGTGTAGCGTGTATGCACTATGCGCACCCCTGCACAGCGACATGGGGGTCATTCCGTTGACCGTGCATGTATGGCAGATGGAGCGAGCCATCTGCCGAAGCCAAGAGGGTGAACAATGTATCGGTCGGTGGGACACCGGATAGTGCAGTGTGTACGAACTGCCCGGTATATCGTTCCAATCGTACCATCAGGTGTCGCATTGGCGGGTCGGGTAATGTGTACCTGGCTTTAGTGTCAAGAATTCTAGACTAAGGGCCTGATTCCCTACGGATCGCTATTGCGATTACACACACATGTCTGCTGTGAAAATATGCTAATGAATGCAATCGCAAAGCCGTCGTACAGCCAGCATAGAGATGCCCACTACCACTATCTCACATCTGTAATACCTTGCAGTCCTGTGTCTACATTGGGAACATCGAGTAACATCGGCCCCTCACGCACAATTACAGCAGGTCTGACCTTACTCGGAAATTGCTATCCGCATTGCACGCAGTGAGTACTCAAGTTGCGTATGCTTTCGCAGTGGCTAATTTATGCACGCCCATGCAACGGCGTTCAAAAGGACTGGCACGCCTGCGTTTCTCCGACCACTCCCACGTCACCACCCCCAAACACTGACCTCCATCACTCACTCTGCGATGGCTTTCTTTCTGCGTGGGTGATCACTGTGCGATCACAATGCTATCACGCACACGGCGTTTCATACGCAAGTGCAGTACGCCCCATCGACCAATCTGCGCACGTGGTTGCAATTGCGATTCGTGATCAATCAGGCCCTATGAGTTGAGCTTGATGCAGCTATGTCCAGGAGCAATTTTGTTTTTACACTGGAATTTAAATTTGAGCTAGCACGTGCTCTTCCCAACTAGGGGATAAAGGGCCTGGTTCAGAGCTGAACGCTCTGAATCAGGGCCCTCCTACCTGTTTTAGGAGCATCCTCATGGACGCTCGCATAGCTGTGGGTTACCACCCACAGCTTATGCGAGCGTCCATGATGATGGTCGCGATGGTCAAGACCATCGCGACCATCGGGCTTGCGACAGAGACCCTGCAGTAGGGTCTCGCTGCCGCAAGCCCTGGAGTGATTTTGGCTCTATCAGAGCCAAAATCGCTTCCACTGACATCACTAGTGATGTCAGTGGGGCCGGCTTCAGACGGTAGGCGTTCCCATGGGAACGCCTCCGTCTGGCAGCCACGCCCCCGGCACGCCCACCAAAGGGGGCGTGCTGTCAATCAACATCGACAGCACGCCCCCTTTGGTGCGAGACCCGGAGCGATGGAGAGCCCGTCGCTCTCCGGGTCTCGCGCATGCGCACGACGGAGCTCCCTCCATCGTGCGCATGCGCAGTGGGGCAACATCGACTCGTTTGCGAGCGTCCTTTGCTCGCGAACGGGTCTGAATGACCCCCAAAGTTACTTATGGTCGTTTTTAGTCTATTAAAAAAATCGATCAATATCGATGTTGTGTTTCAGAGACTAAATCACATATTTACTAACAGACAATTTTTTATATACATTTTTCAGTGTTAGTAGATGTGTGATTTAGCCCCTAAAATCAATCTTGATTGATTTAGAATTAAAATCGACCTTTAGTACATTTTACCCCTAAATCTCTCTGCAGATTAAGGGCCTGATTCAGAGCCGCTCGTAAGCGGCCGGTCGTTCGCTCCGAGCGATGTTTGCCCAACTGCGCATGCGTACGGATCGTTATACGCATGCGCGAACCAGTCAGTGCGGCTGAAAATCGTTTGTTCGCTAAATAGCGAATGCCTGCTAATGAGTGACAGGAGGAGGCGTTTGTGGGTGGTAACAGGGGAAGGTGCTTGAAAACGGGGAGTGGAGATCCGAACGCAGGCGTGCTTAAAGGTCAAAACGGGTGTTTTAAGGGTGTGCATAATTAATACTGGAGCGTCATTGACCACGTCACTGGGTTATTTTATAGCCAGAACTGCTCGCAAATTTGTGGTAGCAAACACCAGCCACAAGAATAGCAAGCAGTTCATACGCTGGTCGATGTACTCGATTAATCTAATAAATAGCAGACATGACGTATGATGCGAGCGGCCAGGGGGCGTCTCTTTCAAAATTACAACCGCAAGTTTTGTTCGCTCGTTCAGACATAGAGGCGTGAACAGACCGCAAAGAGCGAACGGTTCATTTGAATAGCCACCCCTTTTTGTTGAACGAACGACCGCAAATAGCGACCGGCTCTGAATCAGGCCCTAAATCTGCCCTGTCTGCAGTGCAATGTGGTTTTCCAAGGCTCAAATTCCTTTTTTTGCTTTGTTCCTAACCCTGTATCAGCCCCTTTGTTGGGTTTTAAATCATGTAAATCTAGGGTAATAAACCGTGGTTCTTGGGCTTTTGTCAGGACTCCTGAGTCCCAGGTTGCAGCACATTTATCTTTCTGCTCTGTAACTGTATATTACATTTTGAGGCATATGTTCTTTTCTTTATTACAGGTTTACCCACTTTGGCTTTGTCCATTCATATTACCAAGTCAGCCAGGCATGGTACATCCCAAGGGCAATGAGGCTGAGCCTATGTAGATATTGGAGCATATGGGGAACCCAAGACAAAGCACTTTGATGCCAAGGCTTCAATGCGCCAGTTAGAAATGTTTGTCAGAGATGCTCATGGGTAAGTTACCGATATAAATTCCAGTTGTAGCCTCATTGGGCAGTTACTTTACCTGTATTATTTGCCTGGACTTATTTGGTCAGTATCACAAAAAACTATATTATTCCAGTACAAATGTGCAATACTACACTATTTTACCCTTAATCACTGATCTGCCTATTGAGGAAATGGATAGAATTTTGGGGCCTATTCATCATCGATAAATGGCCCGGTAATCATGTGGAAACGCTAGTTTCCACATATTTTAGTTACCGGGCCATTCATCATTAGGGGTCCCAAATGGGCCACCTGATATTCAGCAAACTCCGAAAACTTTTTGGAGCTTGCTTGCAAGAACAAGCGCCATGTTCAGATGGCGCTAGTTTTCTGATCCCCCGCTCCTTCATATGGGTTCCTATGGGAAGGAGTTCCGGGGATGCGAAGAGGGATCCAAGCGGATCCCTCTGCCGCCTTCTCGCTACCTTTGCACATGCGTAGCCGCGCCAACGTGGAGGAGGTAAGTAATGCAGCTACTTCTCTAGTTGCGATACTAACCGAGGGGACAGTTGCCTTTCAGAGCAGTTGTCCCCGCACCGAAGAAATGATGAATTAAGTTTTCCCCGCTGCGAGTTGGATACTTAAGTATCCCTTGCAGCGAGATCAATACTTAATCATCAGGGGCCATGCGGCCTCCGATGATGAATAGGCCCCTAATTGCTGTAGCATCTGTTGTACAGCTGCCGGAAGCATAGAGTGTGATTTGTTTATTATAACCCTCCTGTGGTTGCTTTAACTGGTGCTTTAACTGATGTTGCAACATTAATTTACTTGGGGTCTGATTCATGAGATGTACGGAAACCCGTTTACATACATCTCTGATGTTTTTAGATCTGCGCAGAGACCGCACTACGCATGCGCAGATCTGGGGCTGTGATGTTGCTTGCAGTGCCCCACATGCTGCAGCATGATTGACTTGCTGCTGGCATTTGGGGGTGGCAACAGGTAACGTCCTCGGATGCATCAGCGAATCAGAGAAGCCTACAGGTGACGTCTATTTACAGAAGACGCCTCCTGTGGCATTAGTCTATTATCACACAGCTGCTGAGTACAAAGACGCGGCAACTGTATGATTTCCATCCGTTTCTGACACAGGCCATTGGTGCGCATATACAAGCAGACCAAATGCATATTTACATCCTGTAGTTGTTTATTTGCCTCCAAATGATAATTATTTCTTTCTCTGTTCAGCTTCCAAATGCTGTATGCAGACTGTTACATGAGCCGTGATGAATTCTGGGAGATGTTTGACTCTTCTTTGTATCAGAAGCTGCGAGAGAAACTGAACTGCAAAAACGCTTTTCCAGAGGTGTATAATAAAATCTGTAAAGCCGCACGTCATTGATGGCAAAAGACATAAGCTACAGAAATGGACTGTATACAAAAACCCATACTACAAGCCTTTTCCCAGCCGCTTGTAGGGGCTCTGAGCCTAATATTGTGCCATCACTGACGCAAAGACTCTTTAGAAGCTGCACCTTGTACAACCTTGTGCAATTACACCTTGGCAGTCCCAGAGTAACCTATTGTTGTCCAACGCCACAGATTTTTAGGACCCATGTAATTCAGACATAATAATTGTGATAAGAGGTCCAAAACGGAACACAAGTTTGGGAAATGAAGACCGAATTTCTATCCGGGGCTGAATGTGAGTTTTTTTTTTTCAGAAATGTGAAACCAAATAATGGTAATGTTTGTGTATTGGGAAGTGCCAACAAGCATAATGGTTTAATCAAGTGCTTTGTTTGTTTCTCTATATTTTATTATGTCATAATAAATATTGAGTTGTGTGTAGCCACCTATGACTATTTATGAAATGCATATGAGCAATGCTCGTACACCAATATACTTACAGCATCTGCCTGTACAAATCATTCCGTGGGCCCGATTCAGAGCAAAGCATTGGGCACAATTGCGCATGCGTCCGAGAAGCACTACACGTGTGTCCTGATGGTTACCAGTAGGGATCGCAGATCAATATTGCATAAAGATCCATGCAATTGCAGTGGGGCTCTTGGGCGATGACTGTGGGGTGGGGGCTCACGGCAGCGGTCATGCCCGTGACACTGGCAGCCATGGACCCACTGCAGGTCCAATGGTGCGGCCATGGATTCGCGTTGCAGCCGGTGAGCTTCTCTATAAAACACACATCCGCCGCAGCATTACCCTACAGCCGCTACCTTCCTGCCTCCACCTCGGAGTAAGGCCCGTTACCTCTGTTTGTTATGTTTAGTAACTTCCATAATTATAGAATCTCTCATTGTGCAGTGAGAGAAACATTTCATTGGGTGATCTTCTCGCATCTACATCTATATCTGCCTGTTATCTGCGTACAGCTCAGTCTTTCCATATGACTTTCCATGCAGTTGCTCATCATCTTAAAGTGAGATTAAACTGCTAATTATCTTTGCTTTGCTCTAGAGCTGTGGTGTTTAACTTCTGGGAAGTAATTTGGGGGGAATTCAGGGCCTGATTCAGACCCGGTCGCTCTGAATCAGGGCCGGGGTTTTTTTGTTTTTTTTAGAACGGCCTCCTGGCCGCTCGCATAGCTGTGGGTGACCACCCACAGCTACAGCGAGCGGCCATGATGAGGGTCGTGATGGTCAAGACCATTGCGACCATCGGGCTTGCGATGAGACCCTTGTGGTAGGGTCTCGTGGCCGCAAGCCCCAGAGAGATTTCGGCTCTAACAGAGACGGAATCTCTCCACTGACATCACAAGTGATGTCAGTGGGGCTGCCCCCAAACGACAGGCGTTCTCATGGGAACGCCTCCGTTTGGGCAGCCACCCCCCCGGCCCGCCCACCAAAGGGGGCGAGCTGTCACTCAACATTGACAGCTCGCCCCCTTTGTTGCAAGACCCTTAGCGATGG